>BHDV01065420.1:109345-147712 GCA_005406045.1 Adoxophyes honmai
AAAAATTCGCTGATTCCGAATATATATATAACTCAATATGGCCATTTTGGCGTTTAAGAAATTTTGCCTTTCCAGTGACGATATGACAATATGTCAATAATTATGTAAATTCCAGCGATGTCCCGCGCATTCCAGCGACATCTCGAGCAGTCGCGGGAATCCGCGCGCATTCTCCACGGAGCAGGTCGCTCCGCTGCGCCGCGCTGCGCCGCGCCGCGCTGCTCTTTTGGTGGGAATTGACCCTAAGTTGTTCGGTTGTTCTCAAGTGGGGTTGGCAGAGTGCACGAAAAGTAACATAGACATAACCTTGAGTTTTCACGTTTTGTAGCCACTTCCAGGATAGTTTTAGGCTTGGAAATAGATGAAAATAGTGACAGGTTTCTAATCGGTTGCCCAAAGCCTACCAAAAATATTTACTTAGTACCTCTTACTATGACCCATGGATGAAATGGATAGGTATTATACTAATCCGACACCTGTCCAGGATTGAAAGTGCGCTCGAAAAATAAAAAAACGCAATGGATTTGCTTTCTGTCTATAAGCTTTATTATCACAAACGTCTGTCTAACGTCGGGCTTAGAATAACACCTCTCACTTTTTCGGTGGCTAAAAGTGGCTAAGTGGCGTCTAATTAACGTGATGTTGAATAAAAAAGGGAATTGTTATAAAAATTAAAAGAAATGAAGCTGAGTAATCTCTCTCACTCAAGATTATACATATACAGTACAGGGTGGAACTTTCTAAATCATTTAGTTAGCTCATTTCATTTTATTGAAAGGAATTTTTAAAAAGAAACAAAACTGCTTTAAAAGATTATTTTAATTTTGCTTTTCTCAACCGGGAATCGAACTTAGTAAAAATTTAAAAAAAAAAGCATCTTGTTTATTTTACGAATCGGTAGGACTTCTTCCTTGTCGGTGTCGCTCTTGACAGAGCGGTCGTGGTCATCATTTCAGGTGTTGGTGGCAAGCTTCACAACGCGTCGCCATTCCTCTCTGATGGCCGCCTTCCTCGTGCATTAGTGTAGTGACGATGAGCCATCAATTGCCGATTGGTAACACAAGCATGACTGTATGATGACTCGAGTTTTAGGTTAATTGTAGGTACATATTGTTAGCAGGAAGGAAATGTGTCAGCAGAAAGAGATGGATCTCCTAAGGGATATCTTCGCCTTTGTAGGTATATATCGACGGTTGAAAGGCAAAAATGACCAAGCGACATATTGGCAACTTTACAGTAGAGCGATTTAAAGTTTTTTTTTTCGGAAAAAAAATCGTCTAAAATCGTTTATTGGTCGTAGATACTTGATTCCAACGAATTTTAAATATAGTGTTAAATCTTTATAAAGTAGCATTTAAGAATTATTAAATTTCTGAATAGTTTAGGAAATACTGTCGCTAGGTAAAATTTTCATCATAATCACAAACAGGTAAAAATTACTTAGTGACAAAGTTTTATAATTTTGAAACATGTAAAATTAACTAAACTCTAGTGTTTTAAATTTTTTATTGAAGCAAAACGATCCATTGACAAATAATATATGTTTAGAATACAGGTAAAATTGTCGATATAAAGAAGTAAAAAACATTTCTGTAAAGCAAATTTAACCAACTCACAAATTAAGTCAGGTAAGTGTAAGACATTTTTTAATAAGTAACAAAGAATACAAGTTTTAGTACGCAAAGTTAAGGACTTTTAAACAAATATTTTCATCATCAACTTTTAAATAGTCCTTGTAGTAATCTTCAACCACTAACTACTGAGTATGCAGAGCTCAAAAGTCCTCACGTTTATGGAAGCAGTGGCGGAAACAACAACAGCAAGAAATAGTAACCTCCAAAACCACCAGCTTACGGAGGGCCCGACAGAAGAGATGGAGAACATCGCCGTCAAGGAGCCCCCTGCCGTACAAAAAACACATTTCCTAAATCTTTTCGTCCATGGAGAGCCTGGAAGACTCAGAATTCGGTTGCGATCAGTCAGGTTCTTCACGGATGACAATTCCGAAAGGATTGGCGTAGCTTTCTGCAGCGCCCTCGCTAAAAACACCGTCTTCATCTCCCCTGGCTTGAGAAAGCTGCTCAACGACAGTGCTGACAGGGCAATGAAACGGAAGTTCTACAATGAGCTTTCGGAGGTGTTAATCGAAGATCAAACGTAGTAGTGCGAAAGAACAAAAAACTATCGCGCTATTCTCCGCGGGGATCGATGTCACCGAATTCGTGATGGCCTGTAAGGTGCTGTCGGCGATCGGCAAGAGGGGAGATGAAGAAGGTGTAACACCTCGAAGGATCAGCGTGGATGCCATGGGCGTGTGCTACTATAGGGGGGAATCAAGGGACTACCTAGGTGCCCTTGAAGCCTCCAAGCGCCACGAGGTGGTGGTTTACGAATACAGGTCAAGACTTCAGTTATCTAAAACCATGACCACGAGACTAGGGCAACGCGCGCCCACAAACTAGCAGTGGGGATCAACTGGACTATACACCAGAGGCCAGTGGATCCGAACTGCTGCAGGACAAGATCCAAGAGGATAAGGTGGGGAAGCTGCGGGAAGCGGAGTTGGCAAGGGAGAAAAGAAGATAAAAAGCCTCTCTTCTCTACTCAATTGCCAAAAAAATCCATGGAATTGCCGGGAGAGCTCCCGGGATTTCGGGAACTACTAAAGGAAAAAGGAAGACAGCGGCGAAAGGTAAGGCGATGGTGATGGCGTTACAGCCCACCCGCGTCGAACGGAAGCAGCCGAAGGAGCAGCCCACGAGGGCAGATATGGGGCAGGTTACCCCACCTAATCTCATCCAAACCACTGAGCCACGTGATCACATGATCAACGCAATACTTGAGTACATAGCAGTCACAAGTGCGACGCATAAAGTCCATTTGGATGAGTGTGTCAAGATTTTAGAGGCCTAGGTATAGCCGTAAATCTATGGGGCTGCTACAAGTGCTGCTGGAGGAAACTGGGGCAGCGGTATACGACAGCGAAAAGTCCATGGTAATCTCGGAGTCGCATATGGCAGCCTACAGCGGAACGTGTGGCCTCGTGAAACAAGACGAGGAGGAAGGAGGAGGGAAAGCTTGTCTTCACCGTACCGAACTCGGACCCTATAGTCGTTGTGACCAAAAATATGGACGACGATGGAATCCTGAAGCGGGTTAACACCGTTCTAGGAGACCTTACGGAATGGGGTCCCAGGCTGTGGTAAGACGACACGGATGGTGTCACATTGACCATCACTATCGAAGCAGTGCGAGACATCCACCTAAAGCTGCAAGAGCGATTTGGGAAGAAGGCGAAGAGTAGGTAGAGGACTATAGCAACCTTACTGGTTAATGGTACGTAGGAGATTAACTCACGTTAGCGTATCACAATTGACGAGGCTCCCATGAACCACTTCGGAGCCATAGTCCTGGCTACCCAGATCGCGAAGGCAAGCGATGTAACACTGCTTGGAGATATCAACCAGCTTCCTTGCATCGACCGCAGTAACCTTTTCCCCCTCGTTTACACTAGACCAGACAAATGCCTCTTCACTTACATCGAGGAGATGCTGTGCTCGCACAGATACCCTATGGACATAGCATATGCCCTTAGCAACTTCTACGAGGGCATATACTCGTCCAAACGACACACCAGGTCCCTAGCGCTTAAATGATACAAAGGGGCAGCGATCCCAAACAACACCAACACCCTCTACCTTGACTGAGGAGGCAACCCTGATCAGCCAGGGGTACGGAAGAGAGGCGAGATCGCGTACTCTAACAATCCACGAAGCACAGAGATTCACCTACAAGGACGTGGTGATTGTGATGTTGGTCGGGGGGGTTCTCGATCAAATGAGAAGTCCCCCTTACGCGGTGGTGGCTATCTCGCGCCACACGGTCAGCTGCACGTATTACACGGACGTATTCCGTGAAGATACTGTAGCTGGCCTCATAACAGCGGCGCAGAAGGCCACGGATGAGACTATTAAAAGACTACAACCTGCAGATGGCGATATGGGCGAGGGATACGGCCATAAACACAATGCTGCAAGATAGCCCCTAACACCTGGTTAAGCCGGAGGTGACATTTTATTTAGTATTTTATACTTAGCTAAGATATATATCATAGAATAGGAATAGAGAAAATAAGGATTGAAAAGAAAAAAGATTCGCTCCGCGTAAAGACACAGCAGTTCTTATAAATATGCTCTTATTTATAAGAACTGCTGTGTCTTTACGCGTAGCACACAATACCTAAAGGCTAATATAAAAAAAAACCTCTAAAATCATCAAAGTACGACCACGAGTCCGTAGATGGAAAATTTGTTTTATAAAAAAGTATGCAGAGCCTTCTACTCACTACAATGACTTTTATTTGTTATATGCCTCGGATATATTTAATGAATGTTGGAATATCAAATGTCGCAACTCCTTAGTAAATAAATAACTGATTTTAAATTAAAATATTAATTATAAAGAGCTCTCGCCGTAAATGAATGAAAATACAATTTCAAATCAATCGACACGGTTAAGTAATAACAATTTTAAACTTTAGTCACTTCCTAAGAGCCTTACATGTATTTGAATGGGTTACCTACGCGCCAGTTCAGCAATGACCAAACGCTGAAGTCGTTTCCAACCGCCACTTAAAATTTGATTCACTGCGACTGTAAGCGACAAAACTTAACACGCGCATCATATATAAGCTCCTTTTATTACACTTTTACATCAGAAATAGTTAACTAAACAACAAAAAGTGAAAAAAAAACGGCAGGTAAAAAATTACCAAACGACAAAATAACTAAACTTTCAAGGCAGGTAATTATTACTACATTACGTTTTTAAGTTCATTTCATTTAGGTAAAAAGTACTAAGTGAAAATGAATAGATTATTTAGGTATGGTAAAAAATCTTAAATCATGAATAAAATATAAATTCTACCAGGTAAAATTTCTTAAGTCATATTAATACCCTAGGCACAGTAAGGCAAAAACTACTTTTTGTTCAAACGTTTTATTTCAACTCTAGGCAAAAATTACTAAGTGTATAAACTTAAAATTGAATATACACTAAGTAAAAATTATTCAAAAATGGTTAAAATTTTAGTCGGTTGGACGCCGAAAATCTAGAAATTTTGGCTTTTTTTTAATTACCAAGCGACAGTCAACTTCGTCGCAGCGGCATGAGAGTCAGACCAATCGACGCAGAAAAATTCGCTGATTCCAATGATATATATAACTCAATATCGCCCAAAATCTCGCTTGGTCATTTTTACCTTTCAACCGTCGATATATTCGTACCAAAAACTGCAATAAAATCACGATTGTTGTATGGGAGCCCTCCGTAAGTAATTATTCTATTTTATTTTTAATGTTTTAAATGTTTCCTGTGTGGTGCCGGGTTAGAATAGCCCCTCCCCCTTTCAACCCGTGGGTGTTGTAAGAGTCGACTCTTGGGAGTATTCCCGTATAGGTATGAGAATTATGTATGTATGTGTATTTTTAATGTCTGTATAGCAGCAATATAAATATATACATATTCTGTAAAAATTCTAACAGTCTAGCCAAGATGGTTCGTGAGATACAGCCCGGCGACAGACGAATGGATGGACAGTGAAGTCTTAGTAATAGAGTTCCATTTTCACCTTTTGGGTACGGAACTCGTAAGACGTAAAATATTTCATAAACCTTTTGTCCACCCGTGCAAAGCTGTAAATTAAAATTATAATTTGAGCTTCACCGCATTCCGGAGGTTTATAATCGAAATGTTATTTAATTTTAATAGAAGATTAATGTATAATTCAATTGCTCGTTGGTGACTATGGCTTTCTGGTCATCAAGGTAATGGCCTATAAGGCTAAATGACTCTTTTGTTTTTCTCATTAGATAGCATATATTGCCGATGATTTTCAAACCAAACCATCAGTCGTAAATCAGCTCGTTCCAAACATATTCAAAGGTATTATTTTATTTTAAATTAATTGCTTTTAAGCTACAAGTAAGTATAGTGATTTTGTCATGTCATGATAAATGAACACTAAATATTTATGTTATAAAATTATTGACGGTTGTTCCTGTACTAACCTACTCACGTAGGTACTTACTTATTTCAGATGTCGATAAACGGAATTGAGGTTGCCTTTTATTGCTTTGTGCTTTCTATACCATTCCTCATTATGATGTACAATTCCATCAAATTCGCAGCGATGCCACTGAGCACGAGTATTGTTGACGATGACGGTAAGTCAATTTTCCAAATATTACTACCTAAAGTGACAATTACATTGAGATCACTGCAAAAGTGTAAAGAGAAAAGTAGTCTTTTACATTACATCATTTACATCTGACGAGGGGCAGCTGCCACGGCTTGACTAGGTTTCGGCGTTCGGTGTACAAAATAGTGTGAAGATAACCATCATTCACCGGAGTAGTTGGAAACAAGAAAAATAATGTCGGCGACCGCATGAAGTGACTCCCCTTGGGTCTATTTAACCAAACAGGAGTAAAAATTTGGCCTGGAAAAAGTCACTGTTGCCCTCATTTTCCAAATGAAAAATTGTTTGTGGCTTCTTCCAGGACTAAATTTTATTCTCGCTTGTTGAAATGCACCATTGGTGTAATTGCCGCTTAAGCCTTTAAAACTAAACAATGCCACATCCTGTAACACAAAGCTTTGTACACTATTCGGCATCAAACTTGGCAAGATTTAAAGTAGTGGGGGTAAGTTCGCGCTTCGCTTTTTCTGTGGAAAATCTCGACGCTCTGAATAGTGTAACTCAGCATTCATCGTCACTAATGTGTTTTTTTTTTCATAGTAAGTAGGTACGCTAGAAAAAGTTCAAAAATCCATGAAAGAGATTTAGAGGCCACTTCTAACCCAAAACGCAAGTAACTTTAAACCATAAAAATGCGATCAAGTACGTGGGCAAATTCATAAAAGGATTCAATACAAAGCAAACGTTTTGCATGACGACCCTTTATTATTTTTACTTCTCTTACTTTATTTATAGTATTTTATGGTGACTATAGTAATAATCAGTGAAATTTTAAAGTGTTCCATGTGTCTATCTGTGTCTGTCTGTGGCTATTTCTTGATAGGCGAACAAATACGGACAGATATGTAGAGAGGGCTCCGTGCAAAGGCACTCATAGCATGTTTTAGAAATTTAGAGGTATAAAGTTCACCATCTGTTTCTATTCCATGGAAGGATTTTACATAATGATGAATATTTTGTTCACAGATTCTGATTACGAGTACGACGAATATCCATCTACAAGGCAGGTTAACCACCGCCAGCGCCACCGGAACCGACTTGACTGTTGTATTGCAATGCCAATTATGTAAAATTAAAATTAAAAAATATAATCTAGATTATTAAATAGTTTTCGTTTTTTTCTTATATTGACAGTAGTCGACATTGAAACCCATTTATTCCTTAATGCCTTAATATTAACTAATAACTTTATTTTTTTATTAAATTAGAAATATGATTACGAATATCCTTAGGGATATCTATGATAAAACAACCATACAATGTATTCATTTCCGAATCCATAACGTCATTTTGCTTGATTTTGCCTCGGACGCTGCGAATCAGCTGCATTTTGGAGTTATTTCTAGTACCTAACGGTCAAAGGATAAATGTTTTTTGCTGAACCCTAGTGCCATTTGAAAGGTCACTTCTTTCTCGATACATAGGCTACTTTTTGTCTTTTTATAATCCATCACTTCTCTAAAATGACTTTCGGGTGTAAGTATGTATGGAGCATTCCGCAATTATCAATGTTTTCTATGTAGCATATGCCTAGAACCTTTTCATACTATTCCCAAATTGAAAGACATATACCTACATATCGTCTACAGCAGCGTATTCAAATAATTCCAAGATCTCTTCTGTGTTATTCCGAACTTAATGCGAGCGAAGCCGCGGGCAAAAGCTAGTTAAGTATAAAATCTTGCCAGATGAATGAGACGGTTGAAACGCTCGAATAAACGCCCATATGACATCATAATGTATACTCGCCGAAACATTAGTTCATTTAAACTTGTCTATATCTCGGATAAATAACCCACCGAACCGGGCTATTGCAAGCGGTGCCGCGATGTTTGGCGCTGGTAGACAAGAACCCGCATGTCATAGGCCCTGAGATTATACGAGGGTCAATATCAGATTTCGTCCCGAATTTTCTAATTTCTATGGCGCAATTTTTTTCTTCAATATTTGCAATAAATGAAATGACATACCTTGTAAACGACTGAATTTCTTATATAACTATGTTATTGTGCTGAAATTCAGTCGTTTACGAGGTATGTCATTTCATTTATTGCAAATATTGAAGAAAAAAAATTGCGCCATAGAAATTAGGAAATTCGGGACGAAATCTGATATTGACCCACGAACGAACCCGCTTTTTTAAGTAATTGAAAAATGACTCAACAAGAAATCGAAAAGATAAACAGTTGGAGAGTTCGATTGTGGGTTATGATCTGACAGAGAGGAGCGCGACTGCGCTGGGGGAAATTAGGTGGTCGGAGCGAGTGGCAGTTCTTTCTTTGGCATGTGTTCGCTGACGGGCAATAATCTTTAACGTATAGGGGAGCAACTTTTCTCTGACGCTGGCCGTAAATACATGTAATGTGATTTTCAAATTGAAATAAATAAAACTAATCTAATCTAATATAATTATTTTCTTTTTTCTTCTCATAACGTAAAACGACAATGGAACACAATTGTCTACCTGCTTATACAGGAATATAATATGTACGACGTCGTCATCACCTTTCTGTGTCAACGTTTAGTATTTTGTGATACTCGTCTATAGCTGTTTTGACGAAATCAGTCGCTGTTTAAATTTTCTCGAGACGTTCTATATTATGATTATTGATGATAACGATCAATAAGTGAGTGACAAAAGTAAGAAACTTTGTCGTACCATAAGCTTTAAACAAAAAAAAACAATTAATTTGGATGGTCAATGTGCCGTGCGCTTTGGAGCCCCATTAGATGTGGCGCTTGTTCTTCTTCAGATTTCATGAGTTTCATTTCAAAACCGTGGTGATTTTAGTAAGATAGGTGTATGTATAATGATTAGTGTTAGTTAATTATTTTAATAGTTAATATAATTTAATACTTAATATAATATAATAGTTAATATAATTTGATAGTTATTATATTTTAATAGTTAATATAATTTGATAGTTAATGATTAATGATTTGTGCTGTATATGTATGTACATTTTAATAGAAGATTAATGTATACATAATTCAATAAGTCAACTGTAATTAAGATTTTTAGCTATCAAGATAATGGCCTATTAGGCCATCAGGACTCATTGCTTTTTCTAATATACCTATACATATACGAGTATAGTATATATAATATCCGATTACTTTGGAACCTTATCGTTAGTTGTGAATATATCCGCTCATTCAAAACATAGTCAAAGGTATATTTTTTTATTTACTTAATTCGAAGTGAATTTCTGCTTATGCTATAGTGTTTTGTTGTGATAGTATTTATTTATTTATTTTATAAAATTCTTGACGGTTATTCCTGTATTTACCTACTTTCTTATTTTTTTTAGATGCACTTATTCGGAATTACTATGGTCGCATATTTAGTAGTGGTTATAATTACACTATTCATTATTGTGGCCATGCTTAAAATGGTCAAATCAGCAGTGGCACGACAGAGGACGACAGGAGTTGTCAGTTACAGGATAAACGGTAAGTCGATTTTCTAAAATATTATGTATGTATGTAAGTATGTAACTCTTTTATTGTACAAAATAAACATGACAAATTAACTAGCACAAAACAAAATACAAGTAGGTACAAAGGCGAACATATCCCTAAATTATTATCTAAAGCGGCAATTACACTGATTACATTATTATGCACCATGCGCCAACTGCAAATGTCACTGTAATCTATAAAATCTATTACATCCGACGAGGAGCAGCAACACAAAACGTAGGTAACTTTAAACCATAAAATTCGATCAAGTACGTGGTAAATTTGTTCATGGAAGAATTCTTACGAAACAAACGTTTTGAATGACGACACTTTGTTATTTTTACTTCACTTTTCTATTTTAAGTTTTATGTTGGCAATAGTATATTTAATGATGAAAATTTAAAGTGTTCTAAGACAATTGCAACCGTGGTAAGACACACTTCGCACGTTTTAGGTAGGTACAAAGTTCAGCATCTGTTTCTATTTCATGGCAGGATATTACATAATGATGTATATTTTGTTTGCAGATTCTGACAACGCCAATGGGACCGATTCGACTGCATCTAACCGACATACATTCGTACCTATACATATATAACGTTACCCCTCTTTCCCACTGCGGTAGGCAGACACTACTATGTTCCAGTCGCTCACAGTCGCTACTATCCTGTGATACCTCTTCCCATCCACATTCCCCTTATAAATTTGTATAGTAGATCTTCTTTCATCCATCCTCTCTATATGACCAAACCAACTAAGCATACTTTTTTTCTGTCCTATTCACTATATCTACTTTCACCCCAGTTCTTTCCCTTATCACAATATTTCTTAATATGTCTTTCAGTAATACATCTTCCTTACTTCTAAACGCTCTCATTTCTACTGCACTTATTTTACTTTTATGCTTCGTTTGCCATACCTACCCAACTTTCGCTACAGTATATTAGTGTTGGAACGAGCACACCTCTGTGGAAAGCCAGACGCGCCTTTTAGACACCTTCTCACTGCACACGATGGCGCCCAGCGCTCACTTGACTATATTTCCTGCATTCACTCTTCTTTCAATATCACTGTCACACTTCCTGTCTTTCGTTAACGCCGACCTCAAATATACAAACTCTTTTATCTGTTCTACTTTCTCACCCGCAATCATAATCTTACATTCTTATTTATCCAACACCCTAACTTTAGTTTTTCTTACATTAACTTTCATACCTTTCCTTTCTAATGCACCACGTAAAATGTTAACCACCCCCTGCAACTCCTCCTCCGACGATGCGACCAACGTCACATATAGGAGGCATTTGATGGTCAACTCCATCATTTTTAGTCCATTGCATCTAACATAACATGACTGTGTAAAATCAAAATTAAAGTACATAATCTGGATTAGATAAATTGTTTTCATTTTATTCCTTGTATTATTGTACACTAGGATGCAAAAGTGCATGGACAAATCCAAATGAAGATCGTGTGCAGCTATTTACGCCGTGCAACAGCGTTAGGCAGCTAACTAACAATAAGCCGTATTAGTTCGATGATTTTCTACTAGATGGCGTTGTAACATCAAAAAAAAAACAAAATTTCAATATTTTTTGTATCTTTCCTCTTCGTCTTCACAATTTTATTAAATTTTAGTCAATTTCTACAAGATGCCACAATTCCCTTATTTTTTTTATTTATTTTTTTAATAAACATATTTGAGAACTTGAAATCTTTATTTCAAAACACTCCAAATGTCCGATTAAAAAAACACAATATTTTTTTAACCACAGCGAGGATTTGAACTCAGATCGCCTAAGATCTTTGCAGATTAAACGTGCCGTATATGCATTTGGCCACGAAGTTGATACACAATACAGCGAAATTTACTATCACTATTATTAACTCAGTCAATTAGACCTTAACGACATTCCAATAAGAACGCAAATTCATGCCGACTAAAAATGTAAGGGGGTAGATTGAAGATAAGTAATTTGAGGGTAGGATGAAGAGAAAACATCATGTCAGATCCATTTTTCAACAAACAAGTTATAGATTATAGCCCACACAGATATATTTAGCCCACAATAAGATTTTATTATCTGCGTTTATTCGACGGAAATATAAGTTCTCGAGCCAAAATAAATCTAATTTCATGACGCACATCATTATTACTACATTCACGGTGAATGCAAAATTTTGTGAGAAATCGCCAGTTTAACCGTAAGTATTTTTTTCTACTAACGATGTCTACTATGTAATTGATAAATTAGTAAATTGATACTTTGAAAATTTTCCGTCTCACTTAAAACATAAAACTATAAATTGTCTTTTGCTTTGTTTCAGAGAAATCTGATCGTTTCTTGGGTTTGAAGATAAGAAGTCGAGGGCCGGCAGGCGCAGTCTCTTAGATGCTTTGCAGCATCAGTCATACCTATAGCCCCACACCCGGAAAACCACAAGGATTACTTATGGTTTTATTCCAACCAACCGCTACGCTAAATGTGTTTAATACCGTATGGCTATCATTCATCGTGCCCTGCATAGCAAGAAAATCAGATGTAGTCAATCGTTATTACTTTATAATACGACACGAAATCTATTAAGTATTTTAAAATGTGAACGTGATGTGTTATTAAGTTATTATTCAAAATGTGAACTATTGCCAAGTGACCATTATTTCAAAGAGAATGTTAGTTAATTAGTTATAAATATTGTGCATTCTATACTAGCTATGTTAACCAGGATATTATTATGCAATTTTAAAATGTAGTCGCTATTAAAATTGTGTATTTTTATTGTGGTAAAGCTTCAATCATCTTTCCGATTCTGGAAACGAATACTTAAGCTTTAAAACCTCAATAAATTTACACACAAATGGTTTTTGTTCTATTAAAAACGATAAATTATTGAGAATCAGCTCTCGTATGGTTTAAGTAAAATGTTTTACATATATCAATTGTTGGTTTTATTTAATCCTCTGTTCAAAGATAAATACGGACTCTTATTTAAAATTAAAAGTGATAAATAAATTTTATAAAAAAATAAATAAAAAAAATACAAAAAGTTGCACATGTTGTGGGATTCGAACCGGAGGCACCTTTACACTTTTAATACTTTAGTCCATTACCGTCTCACGATGCCACCGGGCTTCGTTGACAGCCTTACGAAATAATGCTATAATTGTAGTGTTAGTGCTGTAAACAAAGGCGCTTGAAATGGTGGAAAATAAAAGTATAGTATCTTAGTCAAAGAACCAAAGATAACGTAAAAATCTATAAAAACATAAATTTGTATAAAAAGGTGTGTAATCTTGCATTTATGTAGCATATGGGCACAGCGCCATCTAGTGAAACATGATCACAACGGTTTAGTCGCAGCTAAAGCGCCATCTAGTGATGGCTGTGAAAACACGGCTTTAGACGCCAAACGATTGCCGCCTCTAAGCTGTCCATGCAATTTTGCAGCCTGCTGTACATACATGCATAGGTACACGGATCAGAATAAAGAAGGTTGGATAGGCAAAAGTCACACTTTTGTTTGAAAACCAGCGTCGCCACCTGTCTCCCACCAAAGAACTCAACTACATCAACAATAATAATAGATACACAATTACGCACACTAATACACGTAGAATAAAGAGCTGCAATTGGTTCGCACACTGCGTCGAAAGTGCGTACGTACGAGACAACTACCCGCACAAGATTCACTACAAACTCAAGTTCTCGAGTTGAAGAAGCGTGTTTACCTATTTTGATTTCTTTGTTATCCATTGCGCGTCAAATGTATCTTCACCCGAAATATTTGCGTACTTCAACAGCAATGTACATTTTCTGTGTCTCTTGGCGTAATTGTTGTTTCTACTTAGAATTTCATAATTAAAAATAGTTTTTTCGAAAAATATACTATAAAACGAAGGTTCTATGCTTATCGGTGAATATAAATTACTCCTTGCTTGGTACTTCACGCCTAACTCTTTAACCTACTCGTAACAATCGTACAATACGGCATTTTCAAAGGATTTTAGCACAGCTCCGCACGGCGATGCAAACATCATGCCACTAAACAAGTGTGAACGCGTGGTTCTTAAAGTATGACTCTCTGATTATACCTGTGGTGCGCCTGCCGTGCGCATATTGCCAATCCAACCTACTTTATCTAATCCGTGCATAGGTAGGTACATCACGCCTCTCAAATGGGGTAGGTAGAGCACACAAGACGCTACATAGAAAAAAACGATGACTCTTTCACGTTTAGTGGTCACTTCTAGCATATATTTTTTTGTTTTAATGTAGCAAGGTTTTGTTTTAGGGTCGCCTAAAATAATAATAGTAGTTGTAGGCAAAATGGAGAATCTAAAGTTTTAAACAATTATTAAAAGAACGAAACCACTTTAGGTATTCTTTTTGCATAAATTTTATTAACTTTATAATTAGATTACCTACCACAAATCTGAAATATACATACATACATATACATACATACATATTCTCACGCCTGTATTCCCAAGAGGGGTAGGCAGAGCACATGAATTCAAAAATCCAGTGCCACGTTTAGCTATTTCAGGGTAATCAGATGGTTAAACGTGATATTGCAATGACAGGTTGCTAGCCTAGGGTTGCCAACCCTACTATATAATATAGTATCCTACTATATTAGGGGTCCAACTGCTATATTTTTATAAATAAAATATAGTAGGCAAAACTACTATATTTTTATCATCAAAGTCGCTAAACTTGGTTTCTATTTTTTTATCACACTTTCAAAATATTTCTGAACGAAAATGTTACTTACATTTACATACACCCCGCTTGCTTTGACAATTTCTTGAAAAACAAAAATTTGTTAATGAAAGCTCAAAGCAGTAAAAAATAATATATATGTTTAAAAAATAATTAAATATTATTTGAAACCTACTATATTTTTTATTAATAATTCCCGAACTACTATATTTTTATGGGTTCTGAAGTCAAAACTACTATATTGGGTCCAAAAAAAGTTGGCAACCCTATGCTAGCCCATCGCCCACAATACACCAACCCTTTCCCAGAGTCAACTCTTACGACACCCACGGGAAGAAAGGGGGAGG
This sequence comes from Adoxophyes honmai, assembly GCA_005406045.1. NCBI lineage: Eukaryota > Metazoa > Arthropoda > Insecta > Lepidoptera > Tortricidae > Adoxophyes > Adoxophyes honmai. Next base: position 124,138 of record BHDV01065420.1, read on the forward strand.
TGCTATTCTAACCCGACACCACACGGGTAATAAACGGGCTGAAATATACTTAATTACGAATATCCTTAAAAAAACAACCGCACATTATTTTATCAAAGCTTATATTAGTTATTTTCTGAAATATTGTCTCCTATAATTACGAAAAACGACAATGAGAAACATTTTTCTAGCTGTTTAAACGGAAATATTTATTCTAATATTTAATGAAATTTAGCAAATCGTCGTCTTCTTTCTGCGTCAACGTTTTGTATTTTCTGATACTTGTCGATGGCTGTTTTGACAAAATCGGCTGCTGTTCCAATTTTCTCTAGACGTTCTGGTGTGATAAGGGATCTCATCTCTTCATGAATTGGGCCAAAACCGTTCATCGTGATGGTGCAAAGGTTGGTGTAAGTGCACACGCCGACCGTCATGAATGATCCAAGCAAAAGGATTAAGAAGCTTCCAAATATCCACGAAATTGTCTTGCCGACGTAGCTGACGATTGTCTAAAAAAAACAATGAATTAAAAAATCACACTAACTATTAAAAAAAAACAAATAAGTACTAGGTAGTATCTCCTTCGTTATGCTCAAATAATAATTCGTTGAATCAATTTATAGGATGTTGGACAATAACTTGAGCAGTTAAGTATACAAAGGAAAATAGTGAATCCCACAACCCGCTGTAACTGCAGGAATCTTTAAAAAATCTACGGATTTTTCTAGTATATATGACTGTGTACATTATATACACGATTAGTAAATAGAGAAAAAGTATGTCGAACATAGCTGTAAGTACATTCGTTAACTAACAAAAATTAGATACATACTTAAGTATCATCCAACTAATAACATTACTATGGCGTGATGGCATACTATGATATGATACTAATCATGTATAATATAATATAATTCGTTTCGTGTGAAATATTTACCCGCGAATCAGGAACTTGGCTCCACAACAAGCCAAAAGGAGTCGTGTCAGGCTCGAGGTAATTCCCGACGCTGTTTCCATACATGTCGTAGCTGTAAACAAAATAATACTCTGTTGAAAATAATACAACCATAATAAAGAAAAAAGTAATTATGCCAATGGATGTTCTCATGTTGTAGTTTTCAGCTTTCTATTCCAAATGTACTTAATGCATTTTTCAAATAATCAGAAAAGGTATCTAAGGCCCCTATCACAATAGATAACAATACCTTTGATATCTTACCTGCCTGACGGGGCATATCCGTGGTCATATCCATAGCCTGGTGCATATGGAATGTCTGGATACGCTATTTCTGGCGCCGGCACAAAGGCATAGTTTGGTATTTGCTGATTGTCCTACAAGTAAAAAATAAATAAACATTAATTTCAAAAATTGTTGACGATGTACATACGTCTAAGGAGACCTAGAGAAATAAAATGATCACATAAAATTAACTAGTATACCTAAAACTAATGTACTTAGTTTTTTTCCCATGATCTTCGATAAAATAAATTATTCAAAAAACATAAAACAAACATATAATCAAGCTTGTATTCCCAAACCGGATAGGCAGAGCACACGAAACGTTACATAGACAAGCCATGCCCATTTCACGTTCCGTGGCCAGTTTCAGCATATTCAGATTTAATAAACAGATGAAAGAAGTATAATAATGACAGGTTGCTAGCCTGTCGCCTAAAACATACCTAAACCTATTGCCTTAGTCGCCTCTTATGACATCCACGGACAAAATGGAGAGGTGTTATTCTATCCCACACCACACAGGTAAATAATTAAAAAAAGGTAGATAAATCATTTGAACGATTGAATAATAGGTACAAGAATACTTACGACTCTGTTAACTTCAGATCCAGCTGGAGTGGGTTGGTCAGCTAGCATCTGATCGTATTTAACTTGTCCTTGCGGTCTAACAGGCACCACTCTGGCTCTACCAGAGTTCCTTTCTTCGGCCTTGTAAATAGGCCGGGGGTCCAATTCAGGTTCTGATGATTTCTTGGAAACTAGATGGGTGGATACTGGCTCAGCATTGGGGTCAGGATTAAAGGCAGTTTTTTCTAAGCTATTGCGTGGTATTTCTGCTGATAGGACAGCGCCGGCTAGTAACAGTAACGCTACAAGTTTCAGCATCTGAAATATGAGTAATAACATTGTAAAGATTGACATAATTTGGGAAAAAATTCAACAATTAATGAACCAGCAGTAGGTTGAAAGACGGGAAGATATAATTTTAAAAGAGTTATTGAACGTTATCTAAAACACTGACTTTACATTAAAAAGGATTAATAAATTTCTATGAAATGTCTTTTAATTGCGGTGTCGCTTACACTAAATAAATAAATACGTGATAAATGTATGCACACTTCTACGGAATACTGGCACTGAATTGATTGCACTTACCTTTAAAAATTTGGACTGTGCTCGTCTGTAACTTCAAGGATACTGTTTGCAAATTCTTCATCCCTTACCTTTTATAGGGCGTCCTTCCGGAGAGTCACCGTATTTCCAACTTTCGGATAACACCAATGCATTGTGTAAAAAAACAAAGCCGGAATAGCCGAAACAGATAAAGATTCGTCAAAGCAATGGAATGCGCAAAAACATTATTTTGTCCGCCATATTATTATGGCTGCATTTTTTCCGAAGCTGCAGAGTAATAAATTTCACCAGGAAGCAATTACGAGTAAATTTGTTTACCTTTAACAGCTTAACTATTTGTAAACAATGTCACAATAGATAGGTAAGGTGCGCTTAAAATAATAAAAGTTTGGGTCTCATTTCTCATATTTAGTGGAGTCCGCAAAGTAAAATTAAAATTTAGAAGAGCCAAGCCATTGCCCGTGATGGCCGTGATTTCGTTTGGAAAAAAATCGTTTATCATTCTGCCTCGGAAACTACTTAGGTATGATTTTTTCCAGGATACAGAGTAGCCTTCCCTTTTCCTTCCTTAGGACTCAGTTCAGACTACCTTCACATTAGGTTGTATATTTGATCGAAATTGACTTAGCGTTTGAAATATGAAAATATAATAAATACTTAGACGCAGAGAGTTTTTACTTCTTTTTAAAAAAATATTACTGATCTTATTTTATCAATAGGTAGGCTGCTAAAGTTATGGCAGAAAGTTGTTAGGAGTAATTTATTTAAATCTACGATACTATAGTGATAGAAAAAAATGTACAAAGTCAACATCTGGAATTCGCACCAAACTCTTTTGTTATTTTGCTGTTTACATTTTAAGCTACCTGTGCAAAGTACACGTGAAGCCTTTGTTTCATTGCCATACAATAATAAATGTCGCTTTTGAAATCCCTCTAACACATGTTTGAGATTAGATTATTGTTCGTCTTTGGTAGTTATTTCGGGTGCCTGTATCTCTACCATACAAAAAAAAATCGTAGATTCCCTTGGGTTCGTCAAAAACACCACTGTTATTAACATCATGGAAAATACTCAAACATTACAAGAAAGTGGCACCACAAACTTTCGTCGATAGAAACAAGTAAGTAATTTGAAGTAGTAGGTATTGATCTAAAGTTCAATACGTGACCTACTTTGAGCGCTTGAATTTTTTCATTTAATAAATTAAACTGACTTTGTGCCGATCCAGGTTAAGTCGATATAAACAAATAAGTTATTTATTTACATCGACGAAACTTTGAAATGCCACTTTCCTGTAAGGCTTGAATAATGATATCAGTGTGGTGTTTTACTGACAAAACCAAGGGAATCATTGATTATTTTCTGTATTACAGTACCGACCATAAAATTAAAATAAATACCACAAACGAACAATAATCTCATATCCATCACATAATAATGGAATACAGGAGGGTTTATGTCAAATTAATAGTTACCTAACTCGAGTTGGTACAAATCAGCCTTAGGTAGAGTCTAAAACTCATAACATTATCTTAGGCATCGGACATTGTTTAGGTACACATCACGTATTGTATGGGCGTTTGTGCACTACCATGAATTTTACGGTCCGGCTTTTTCATTGAGTTCTCGTCTAGCTTGCTCTTCCTTTAAATTGTATTGGCGTGAGCGGGACGGCGCGACAGACCTTAAAAAACCGGACGGCCGGACCGGAAAATTCATGGTAGTGCACAAGCGCCCTATGGATGTGGTGTCGGGTCTAGAATAACACCTATCTACTTCTTCCGTGGATATCGTAAGAAGCGACAAGAAAACAGATTTAGGTATGTTTTTGGCGACAGACGAGCATGGCTCTTTCATCTGTTTCTTAAACCTAAAACTATGATGAAAGTAGCCACGGAACGTTAAATCTATGTAACGTTTCGTGTGCTCTACCTACCGTATTTAGGAATAAAGGCGTGATTATATGGTGATAAACTTTGATGCGCAAAAGAGGTGTTGGTTTGTACATACTACGAAGGGTGAGTTAAAAAAAAGCGAAGTCATCCGATCACCAACGAATTGTTGTTTGTAATTTTCAGGGACGATTCACCACCACATCCGCAATTGATTCCCGAATTTTCAGCCCTCTAAAGTTAAAAAAATAAATATTTTGCTTAATTTGTTTTCGCCAATCGGTTTAAGCGCGATAGTCACATAGTTTAATTAAATAATAAGAGGGTTATTTGACATAAGTAATAAATTAAAAAATATCTGCGGACAAAATTGGTGTGGTGTCAGGTTTAGAATAACTTCTCTCGAATTCTTCAGTGGATGTCGTAAAAGGCGACTAAAGAAATAGGCTATATTTTTTAGGCAACCTGTCACTATAGTGTAAAAACTAAAAAACATGCTAGAACGTGAAATAGTCATGGTTATTTCTATGTTCCGTTTCGTATGCTCTGCCTACCCCATTTGAGAGTACATGAGTGATGTGTGTATGTTTGTGTAATCTTAAAAAAAAACTTCCACATCAACGATCTCTCCAATTTTTTTATTAGTGAGTGACACATCCTCTAACAAGCCATAACTTTTTTTTTCAAAGTGTTCCAGGGAAACAATGCGATAATCTTCCATTCCAAGATTTCATTTTAAAGACACGTGAATAAGAGCAAATTTATAATAGGTAATTTTATAAGAGTATTTTCATATTCGCTTAAGTATAGGTACAGTCAGCGTCTGATACATGGTTACACTTTGGTACTTTGTCACTGTGATCGCAGTGACAATTTCATGCGAGAGTTCAAATATGAGGTTAATTAGAAAAGGTACTAAAGTGTATACATGTATCAGACGCTGACTGTACATTAAAATGTAATAAAGTAACTCTCCGTGATATCTACCTACTTTGAAATTTAACGACAAACACATTTTTTTATCATGTCAAGACAAATTTCAAAAAATAGCTCGTTGATCCTAATCTTAATTTGCTGCTCTAGCTCCCTCTATTGGAATAACAAGATTTGATTGGCCTCAAATGAACTCCCTAGTTTTAAAAACCTTAATTTATAAAATGACTCACAACATTCATTAAGAAAACGAACAATTAGAATGACTTTAGTGTCCAGTCCACTCACCGCTTTACGTATTCCCAGAACAGTTTAACTTCGTCTTCCAAACGTTCACTCATTATTATTTATCAATTATCGCGAACATACTTTAGATAAGAACTAAGTATTGATAACTTTAATTATTGACTAATATGACTAGAAATAAATGTTAAGCATGCAAAACGTCACTAGTAATTTTGGCGCGAAATCATCAGTCGATTTTTTTTTTTACATCTTTCTAGTGGCCAGTGTTTTCCTTATAAAGCCAAATGCTCACGATCAAACTTACGAAGAATTGTGTGGTTACTAGTCGCCGACTAGACGCGTCCACTTCAGCCCTGACGATACATTTTTAAATAGTGAGGTTCAGGGCTATTATGGCAATCGATTCTCATTCATCGTACAACCTACATTCGTCAAAATCAACAGTTCGACCTTTGGTAAGTAAGTAGACCAAATGTATTAATTTACTAGAATATTTTAATGGTTCTCTTTCATTCCGAGGCGATTGCCTTTTGATGATAAATAAACTGTTTTAAACTTTAGTGATTCTCACTCATATTTATGTATACTTACGTCATACGTACCTACATAAAACTGGACGGCGTCTTTCTAAACATTTAGCTATAGACGATATCATGATTATGTCACGTTTCGTAGCCACTACAAAACATGAAATTTAATATTACTTAGATATACGCATTTGTCTAACCAGCAACCCGGCACCACACGGGCATAATCGCAATACAGTGAAACCTGGTTAAGTGGGACCTGGATAAGTGAGAAACCTCCATAACTAGAACTCATGCTGTGGTCCCACCACCTTGACACTGAATTACCTCTGTTAGTGGGACGAAGCAAACCTCTATATCTGGCATTTGTTCTTTCGATTTATCATCATAGTTACCTCTATAACTGAGACAGCGAGTGAATTTTATATACATAAACCTCTGTAACTGAGATAACATCGTTTTGTTTGTTAGCTTACCTACTTAGGTATTCTTATTCTTCTCACAAATTCTGCACTTAACTATGTCAAGTAATGTTGAGCCTCAATGACTTCCAGTTTTAATTTCGCTTTACTATCATACAGATGTTTATTTGAAAAATGTCAAAACGAAATCTGTATCATTACGGGAAAAACTGAAGTTAATACCCGTTTATGAAAGTGAAAAGATACACTAAGAAGTTTATGTCGAATTTAAGGGGCCAAAATCTGTTTCCATATTTGTAATACGTGTAAACATGCTTGAATATTTTTGTTTATTACCTTCATTATTTTCTTTTAATTAAAACTCATAATATCTAGGGACATAACACATTATTTTATTTGATGATTGCACCTCTATAACTGAAATAACCTGTATTCTGACCTCTATTAATGGAACCCTCTGTAAATGAGACAGATATTTATTTATACCTGGATATCTGAGACGCTGGGTAAGTGGAATACCTCTATAAGTGGAACAGCAGTGCAGGTCCCTTGGAGTCTCACTTAACCAGGTTTCATTGTAATATTATGTGTGCACAAACACGAACTTTTCCTTTATAATATTCCTTCGCGTGCCTTAATAAAAAAAATACATAAAATTTGGTAGTATGTAGTAGTAATACAGTTTGGTAAAATGTTAAGTCCCACAGGATTGAGGTTAGGAAATGATAGGTACGCACACGGAGTCGCGGTCAGCAACTAGTTTATTATAAAAAACTCTTGAATAGCTTATAAAAAAACGCATCGAAATCTGATGCGTAGTAAGGATCTAAGCATACATAGACATAGGGACAGACAGCGGAAAGTGACTTTGTTTTACACTTTTGTGGGAAAGTCTGCAATAATAGAGAGAAAGATCTCTCCAGGCATATGTTTTCCCTTTGGGGGGACGAAGTTCACAGAGAGAAAGTTGGAAGTTGTATTTATGCAACCATTAAGCAACCGATCATCGAAACTAAGACCACTATGCGGTAAAATTCGAGCGTTTGAACCGCTGTCATTATTCTCAACACTTTTTTTATCAGATTTCTTAAGAAATTGGTACAATAAGTGTGTTTATAGTATCTGTATCTGTGCCTTATAGTCCTTATAGATAGGTACACACTAGACTATTATGTACACATTTCTCAAAGAATCTGGTAAAAAAAGTGTTGAGAATAATGACAGCGGTTCAAACGCCCAAATATTTATCCTTTGACAGTTGATGACCTTTGCGGAAGAAGTTCTACTACTGGACGATAGGTGGCGCTAGAGTCGCTACACTACGTAGTGAAGACATCCGCCGCGTTTGTCTATTCATGGTCTATTCTATCTATTCGAACTTCGAACTTCTAAATGCGATAAATTCAAAAATGCACTTGAGTAGAATTCATTCTTTAGGTATTTAGTATAAGTAGGTGAACGACGTCAATAAACCGGAAGCTTTCAAAGACGACATCGTTTTGATTATGACGAATGTTACACTTCTCCGCACTTCGCAGTAGCGTCTGGTGCAAGGGTTTTTAGTTAAGTAGGTACTGCAGAATCGATGTTTGTATGCAAAACCGCATTGTACCACACAGTGGCTCCGCGTCTCCCTGCAAATATTTGAACCGAACGACAGTTCGCGTGGTCGAACGACGATGCGGGGCGAGAAGGAAGGGATTTCACCCGAATAGCCGTTCGGATTTGATATCCGCTTCGCCGTCCAACGTTTGGGCAAAGCTGCGGGGCGCGGGGCTAATAATGTATTGTGTCAAATTAAACAAGTGGAAACATTGTTATACCATGCGATCATGTAAAAAAACTAATATAGATTTCGCATGACTAAACTAAAAACCGCAGAATGGGACGCCGCGCGGAACAGTCTGACATCAAGACATCCGCCTTAGTTTGTAACCGACTTCTAAAAAAAGAAAGTGGTCTTCAATTCGTCTGTTGTCAATGCAGCAATGTGCGCAGTAGTAATGAAAAAGCTTAGCGAGAAAGTTCTAATTGCTGTAATTATTGTGTAATAGTTCTCTGCATCCTTAGAATAAAAATACATACCATAAATAGATCGCAAAAAAACGTGAACTTGTCATAATGGTAAGAAATATCAATTTTAGTGTCAAGTTGCGTGCACTTGAAGTCCTTGTCTAGAGACATCACAGAGTATTAAAAAACATGCTGACTTGACATTGACAGCTGACACAACTGAAGTTGAGGCGTTATGGTCCCTGACCTTAGCCTGTCCTAACGGACAAATTAAGAAAAAAAAAAAATGACAGCTGACAATGACAGTAGAAGCCAAAACAAAATATAAACGCCGGACGAATTCCAATTTTGTTACCATTTTTACGTTTAATTTGCTTTTGTTCAGGGATTTAAACAAATGAAGACAGGTAATAATGAACGTTATGCTATACGCGCCAAGATGGTCTTAAAGAAACTGCCTTTGGAAGTACAATCCTTATTTTGCGCCTCAACTCAAATCAACAGTTTTACAACTGCAGTTAAAGAATTGGTTAAGAATACCAATACTAATGTTTGCAGAACCTTGTAAATGTGATAAATACATATTAATAATTTGGTTGTTGTTTCAGGCATACAATGCATTTGATGCTAACTCGACATCAATCGCCATTAGAGTCAATGTTGAAGAAAATTACTTACAGTTAGTTGACAATGGTCATGGTGTGAGCAAAGATGATTTTCGACTACTTGGACAAAGATACACTACAAGTAGATATGAGGATGCAGTCGCTTCTAAATCAACTCAGAAAAAATATGGCCTTTCAGGTCAATCATTGGCCAATATCATTCAAATTTCACAAACTGTAAAGATAACGTCACGAGTCAAAAACAGTGAAGAGACATGGTTTAAACATTTTTATAATGGCAAGGAAACGGAGTGTATGACAACATCATCAAGACCTTCTGTTGGCACCACAGTAAGGATTGTCATTGTGATTACCTAGATTTAGTAGAAAACCACATTTAAAATACATAATCAACAGTTGCAGCAACAGCACCTATTACTACTTTTTTTAACTAAGTTAACAAATACTAATTGAAGTTTGTAAATTATAATCACCATTTACCTTGTTACTGTTAATTTAAATGCTTCTTGTATTTTTATGGCCTGTATTCCCAATGTTCTAGGTCTAGGCAGAAATTATGAAATGCTACATAAACAAAACCATGACTGTCCTATCTTTCATGTAGCCACTTCTTGCATTTTTTTTAGGTTTTGAGTTGGCAGGTTATTAGCTCTTATTGCATCCACAGAAGAAATGGAGAGGTGTTATTCTAAACCCAAAACGACACAGTTTTTTATCATTTTCTTATATTTTACAGGTTGAAATTGAAGGCTTTCTTTATAATCTCAAGATCCAGAAAAAAGCTATTAAAGCATTAAAGGAGCTGCAGAGTATTAAAACTTTCTTAGAACAAGTGTCTCTGGTACATTGCAACACTTCTATGAGCTTGAGAGATAACTCAGAAAATGAAATAATTTTCAAAATTCATAAAAACAGAGATGTATATCAGACTATTTCTTTGCTATTAGGAATAGAAAAATCAAGTTTACAAGAATTACAAGTAGAGAAGAACCAATACAAAGTTACTGGATTTATCCAAAAACAAGACACAGATGACTCGCATGGTATCCAGTGGATATTTGTAAACAAGCGATTTGTTGGTAATTCTAATTTACATAGACATATCAACCATAGCCTGGTAAAAAAAATATCTCACAAAAAAATTACAAAAACCAAGGTGAGTACAAAGCAAATACATAGGTACTTTTCGTTTACGTCCTATTGGTCAACCATACAATAATAGTGATTTTTACAACCTAAAAGCAACCTGTGTTGCCATAAACAAAAGTTGAAGTTGATAGTGACTTTTACAAAAATGTTTTATACTTATTTACAGAATTCCAATAACAAAGAAGGTGTCACAGCATGTAATAAAGCACCAGATTTTTTCATATTTATTGAGTGTCCGATTAAAGATTATGAAATTATTCTTAATCCCAAGCAGTCAATCTTAGAATTCAAGAATTGTAGTCAAATGGACAAACTTTTGGATAAATTATTAAAATTTTATAATGGAGAAGTCAAGTTGACTGATAAAGTAGCTATCAAACAGAATGTTGAAGAAGATAAAAGTAAAAGAAATGATACAAATACAAGAAAACAGGTCAAAATTATTATGGACAACATTTTAGGGCGAGATCAGAAAATAAATAATGGATACCAATTACATAATGGTGTGAAAGGTACTCAATATATTTGACTAAATTAAACAAAATGTGAAATCAGTAAAATTCCGCTAATATGAGATTAACTCTTTCAGGAAAAATGACTAAACGTAAAAGAAAGAAAAATGTTCAAAATGATGCAAATTGTGTTCCAGTAAATACTTTTGAAGATAAAATAGAGAAAACTCCACCACGAAATAGAAACAAATGTGTTGATCTGACAGAAAAAAACAGTAAACCAACAAAAACAGTTAAGGATAATAATAACAAAGAGAGGGGATGCAGATTTAACTCTCCAAAAATAAAAACTTTCAGAAATGAAGCTTTATTAATGACCAAAAAAAAGCTAAAACCCAAGAAGTTAAAGGAAGAAAAAGTCATGCGTAAGGAAATGCCTAAAAAATATAAATGTAATGTGCTTACAAAAGACCCTATATTATCAAAATTTGAAAATGAAACTGGGGAAGTACAAAAACGACGTCAAATGTTGGCTAAAAAACTTGACAACATAATAGAATTCAAGAGAAAACGTAAGCGTAAGGTCTTCACTAATGAATATTTTCAATATAGTACTATCTATAAAGACAGCAAGAAGATGACCATACGAAAAAAAATTGATGAGGTTATTATTCATGAATATTTGCCTCTTCCTGTTAAAGCCAAGGTAATTAACCATGACTGCAACATTGTTATGAAATCTTACGACCTTTTGAGACCGGTTACATCAACCATCCAACAAGAAGAAATTGACGTCAATGAATTTCGACCTAACACAATTTCATCACAACAGCAAGAAAAATCCCCAGAATGCAGTCTGTTCAGTACAAATGTACCAAGATTGACTTATGAAAGTCACTGCAATATGAAAGATACAGCAGTACATAGTATGAAACAAAAAGTTTTCGCTAAAAATAGAAACAATGGAAGAAATTTCATCACCCATGTCTCACAAGAGAATTTCTTATCCCCCAAAAAACGTAAAACGCAAATAGGTGACAATCACCTACTAATCCCGACCAAAAAGAATATACTTGCTAAAAACCTAAATTTTATGAAAACAGGCGAACATAAATCAGAAGAACAATCGACATATTCTATACATTTCACGAAAACAGGTTCACGTTCTCCTCAGACACACAATATACCAATCCAATCAAATGTCACCCCAGCCAATGATAAATGTATTGGTAGTACATATACAATTACAGAGATCATCAATCCTATAATAAACAATGTTTCTCCAATGATTGATATTCAAAATGCAGTTGATGTTCATGATTTTCAAGACAACTATTGTACTGAAGCATTATGTTTTGATCAATCACGTAAATACTATAATAATGTACACATTAATAGTGTACCATCTGATATTATGGAATCACATTGCGTTAAAGCAACATATTTGAGAAATGATGATAAAGACGGATCTTCTAATCATTCTGCTTTAATTAAATTGAATAGAACAGCTGATATTCGAGAAACAAACTGTATTGAAGCATCAGTATCCCATCCTAACAAGCACTATACAGAAATATCGCCTGAAAATCAACAATTTCGAGCTACAAGAAGCCTCAATACTGATGCTAGTTTTCTAGGCACTAACAAATTTAACGTCATTTTCGTATCAAATTCACAGCAATCCGAAAGTGACATGATTATGGACAAAGATATTGATCCGGTCCGTATTTGTGAAACGGTATTTGAGCATGAAAACTCTTGGGAGAATGATGAATACAACATTATATTCGATTCAATTAACGATATTACTAAGGAACGAAGTGTCGTCAATTCCATGAGGATGTATGAAACAGAATCCGACATTCAAGGCAAAAGTCTGATTGCCAATATTTACATCTGTAACAAAAATGATGGGCAAGAAAGAATGAACTCTTATGATCACGGAAAACCATGCAATAATTTTGATTTAAAAATTAGACGACGTTATATTCCGAAAGGTAAATAATAATTGCATGGTGTGAATATTTTTATTTGACTGTATTTATTAGCTAATGTTTAAAATTTTTAGGAATGTCCCAAATTTTTGAAAACTGCAACACAAAAGGTGCTTGCAATTATGAATTTGACCAGGATTACTTTGAAGAGGTTTGTTTATATTTAAACGTATTATTATTGTTCCATTGTTTGGTATTCCATTGTATATTACTTAGCCTTTCGTTCCTATGTTTTTCAGACAGTCTACAACAATTTTGTCGAAGATGTTCAAATAAATACTGAGATATTTGAACCGAGGATCCAAAATGTGAAAGAACTAGCTACAAGAGATTTCGAACGAGTCAACAATAAACTTAGTAAGGACAATTCGTGTCTTACTTTCGACGGCGAATCATTACGACTAGTTAAGGTACAACAATACCTAATGAACTATTTTAAAAATTAGGAGTGTGGGAATAAGACAGAAAATGAGAACATTTGTTCTTTCTTAGAATAAACCTGTTGCCATATTCGAAAACTTAAAGTCAAAAATCTGACGCTGTCCTTTAATTTTTGTACCTACCCTTTTGTGTTGCGCTGTGATTTTTTTATCGAATCTTATACTACTTTAAGATAAAAATTTATGAATTCTGAACAGGTTTTAGGCCAAGTGGATTGTAAATTTATTGCAACAAAAATTAGAGACATATCGAAAGGACAACTTGATTACTTGGTATTGTTTGACCAACACGCTGTAGACGAAAGAATACGACTAGAGAAAAATATAGCAGGTAATAAAGTTTCTTTAGTTATTACGTTATTAGATAAGGCGAATTTGTAAATTTTGTAGAAATTGTAGCAGCTAAAATGTTGTTTAGAAATATTCCATATTCATGAGTATATGAGGATAGCTGGGACACCACAAAATAGTAATACAGAATGTTATTTAAACCCTGTACGGACAGCTGCAGAGAAAAGTAACCCCCCGCCTATACAGGGTGACCTCTAAGACGTAATACAAAATTAGCGTTTCGGGCTCAGTTAATTACAGAGAATTTAATACACTAACTCATTGGTTAAGGTTAGCCTTGTTTAATTTGTGCTTATTCTCAAACAAAAAAAAAAATAAAAATCTCAAAGTATGGTCACCGTACACTGCATAATCGAGTGTCACAGGTACTTGTCAAGTTTAAAAACGTTTAAAGCTAAGCGTCCACTTGTCGGTATCGTACGCAACTGACGTATCGCACGCAACGGATTTTAGTATTCTTTGTATAGAAACTCACACAAGTGCGTCCACCTGTCCGCATCGTACGCATCGCACATCGCCATTATATCTGATTGAATGCGATGCGTCCGATGCGTGCGATGCGGATCTGTGGACGCCTACCTTAACACTGCTACAGCTATCGATCTTTTATCATTACAAAAGACACAACTAGGCTCTTTAAGTATCTACTTTACTCCTTACCTACTTAAAACATACATACATATTCTCCCGCCTGTATTTCAAGAGGGTTAGGCAGAGCACATTAATTCAAAAATCCAGTGCCACGTTTAGCAATTTCAGGGTAACCAACCAGATGGTTAAACGTGAATTGAACGTAAAGTTAAATTGAATAATAAGCGATGCCAATTTTAAATAAGTAAATTTATTGTTCAATCGGATAAATGCAAAAGTACATACTTAATCACACGTATTTTAGCATGTGTTCAATGTGGCCATCGTCTTCCTGTACACAAAACTCCGCCCGTCGTCTAAGGTTGTCCCTAAGTCTACCTATGTTTTCTTGTCGCACCTCTTGGAATAATTATGGTTTATGTAGTTTATGTATTATTACGTTCCTCAAGAAGTCTTCATACTTTAGTCCATTTAAGTTTCCATCAATTAAATGCGGTCATATTAGATGATTGTTCACAATACCCGCCCAAACATTAACCGAAAACCGAGTCAGGAAGGAGTGTCTGCGAGTTGCATGAGAGTTTGCTTCACACCATAATTGCTCAATGTGAACGTTAAATAAGCCAAATCTTATAAACTAGCTTCATCAGTCCATAAAATATTTAATTGTAGGTTTTGTAGCACCTATCAACAAACTGAACCCTTCGGGAGTAGTCGTCTAGCACAATGTCTTGTATTTTTGGAAGTGAAAGGGATGTAACCATGCTGCATTTAATAGCTTCCAAATAAAAAATTGGCTCGTGGTAAATCTTGCAGCTGCGTCTTTTGTACTCGCTTCTGAGTGGTGACTAAAATACCGAAAGGTTTGTGTCCGAAACGCTTTTGAGTGTCGTGGCTATCGGCTTCTAGCTTGAGCGTGCATTTGGACTGAGAAGTGTCCGTATTCCCTTAAATTTCGGATAGTTCTGTTTATTAATACACGAGTAGGGGTTGCACTGCCCGGATAACGTTCGTGAAAGAGTGTTTGCGTCTGCACTGTACTCTGAGATGTAAAATAGAACGCTACCATATCCGTCCGCTGGATAGGCGTGTACGAGTAGGCATGATTACGAGGTATTTTATTATTTTACACAAATTTACGATGAATCTTATTGTTGTTTGATAACAAGACAACTAATGTCAAGAACAGTCAAAGTGAGTTTTCTTCATAATTTATCTGTCAGATAATCAAAGACAATTGGGTTAGTTACATAAGGACTTTTTACTGTAAACTTAATGGTAAGGTGACCACATTTAACGAAAAAAATTAGGAATAATGTAAACGTAAAAAAAGAATACAATGATCACTTTAACAACATGCGACCTAGTCAGGGGTTTTAGTACAAGGGAAACATATTTAAAACATTGGTTTTGTATTACGTCTTAGAGGTCACCCTGTACAATGTCTCATTACTAGGGGGTTACCTTTCTCTGCAGCTGACTGTACTATCAAGCCATAGATAGGCACGCATTTTTTTTTATTTACTCGATATTTACTGCGTAATCGATCTCAAAATTTATGACAACATTAACAGCTAAATGTTGTTGTATCTGTAACATTTTCTTCAACGAATACAGGTCCCCATTATATTTTACAGAATATTTTAATGGTGACCAATGGAAGAGTGTCACACTGGACGGCGTATCGTTAAACCTTAACAAAGATGACATACTCTACT
This sequence comes from Adoxophyes honmai, assembly GCA_005406045.1. Lineage (NCBI taxonomy): Eukaryota > Metazoa > Arthropoda > Insecta > Lepidoptera > Tortricidae > Adoxophyes > Adoxophyes honmai. The sequence continues at coordinate 139,848 of BHDV01065420.1, forward strand.
TACACAATTATAAGAACAAGTTCCATAAACTAGGACTTCAATGGACTATCCTGGATCACAACGAAGTATCTGTCACAGCGATCCCTGAAGCCATACTTGGGAAAAATCCGAGACAGGTAAACTACCAGAGAAATGATAATACAGATGTAGTGAGAAAATATTTTCCTTCGGGAAAACTCGGATCTTTATCGGAATACGATGACATCCGAACTGTCAATGAATGATCGTATTAAATCAGTGACATTCTCATATCCATTAATATGGAACTTTATTGTTTAGTGTCAAATGTCAAAATGAATAATGTGATTGTATAATATAGAGATGTTACAACCACTTCCTGTAACTTTGAAAATATCAACTCAGTTTTATTGTCACTAGTAAATCAAACATTATCTCCACTTTAAAACATTAATTAAAAGGAAAACCGTTTTCGAGGTTTTAGCATGGCTATACAACGTTTTTATAAGTAATTTGAAAATAATGATACTCAAAAAAAAATCAAATCAAAATACTATAGCGAATATTTGGATTGCGTATTATCCACTCTATATATATATTGGTCTGCTGAAGCGACTTACCCCTACGGCTTTAAGATGGGTACTGAAGCTATTTGAGAGAGTACGATAAATACGAACTTTTCCGAAAAATTACGAAGGAAAATAGTTTCTCACTACATCTGTACCTGCCTGCTTAGAACGATAAGACAAGAGCGAGATAGAATATCTGTCACTGTCTGACTAGTGATGTCAGAAAATGACACATATATCCAGCACGCGAGTCGATTTTTGTACCTATGTTGCCGTGCTAAGTCTACAGGAGAGAAAGGCAATTTCGACAAAAGAAAATATCATAATAGGCATCCTATAAAAAATTGATGTTACTGTAAATTCGACAACACACGGGATCATCTATCCATTCGTTTTACGTAATATTGCAATAAGCAACCATTCATCCACACATTTTATAGAAAGTTCCGCGTTTTTGTTTTGTTTACATTTAGTGGAATACTAAAATTAGCAGGATACAGTATTTTTACATTGGATTGTTCTTTCATCGGTTTACAATTGCAGGTAGAAACAGTTTTGAAAGCAGTGAAAAGTTTAATAAAAGAAGTAATCAACATGATCAAGGAACAAGGCGGCTGTGTTTCACTGTATCCCAAGTCTATTATGGATCTAGTTTTCAGCGAAGTAAGATTGAATTCTTCATAACTGCCATATTACAGCAAAAATTTTCTTCTACAGATCAATGAAATAAAAAAGAAAGACGCTTCATTTTCTTAACTTATGTGACGTGAATGCAACAATTTCGTGTGATAAATTTGATGTATTTTTTGTCAGTTTTCTTCAATATTTGCTTGATCTGTGGTGTTGTGTAGTCAGTGGTCTTAATTAACTTAATTAGTCCATACAAAATTCGTAATTAATTATTGACTGCGGCGCTACGGTGCGGTTTCGACGTATAAGGCCTAGTTCACATGACGGGCGCTTTATGCGCGTTTTACATAACGCTGTGAGAAAATCTTCAACAACAGATCTCTCTCCAGCCAGGCAAATATAATGGCTGGAGACTGAAATCAACAGAGAGTAAATTGAAAGTTATATTTATGCAACTGATTTTCGAAACTTCGTTAGCGCGATGTAGAACACTTTGACAGTTGATGACGTTTGTGAAAGAAGTTCTACTACTGGGCAATAGGTGGCGCTAGGGTTGCTACAACGCGAATTTCCATCTACATTACATTCATGCATTGTACGGCCTTTTAGGATGCCTGTGTACCTGTAGATACGCGTTAAGCGCTTTAGAATTCCAGTCTCCAATAAATGTTACAACCTACAGCAATAACCATATCTCCCGTAAACTGCAAGTTTTTTTTTTCACAGGCTTGCAGATACGCAATCATGTTCGGGGATGCTCTATCGAAGGTAGAATGCACGAGCCTTTTGAATGAGTTATCAGCGTGCAAGACTCCCTTCCAATGTGCACACGGCAGACCAGTGATGGCAGTCCTCATGGACATTAGGACTCGGAAACATCAATACAAGGTGTTTATCAATATTATCATAATTAATTGATTCATATCTAATTAGATTAAATAGTTCTAGCTTCTGTACTTGCCGCGAGATATAGTTGTCGGCAATAAACTTCGCCAGATTTTACCTACATCGTTATCTTCTTTGCAGATCAACCTCCAGAGGGTGCGGGAGTTCAAAAAAATAATGCAGATTTTGAATAAATAAATTCGATTCAAAGTAACTTATGTTTAATTTTCTTTTTACAAACTACACGGGTGTTTTCACAAAAAGAAACTACTTTTTCTTTTATTTTTAAAGGACCATGGTCAAAATGGGCCTGAAACCAACAGCATTGAGATTTATGTCAATAAATAGCTCTTAAAATCTACTTTATTTAGTTATGTGGACACAAAGTCGAATTCCATTGCAGAACTAAGATATTTGTATTTTAGTCAAGGTGAGTTGAGTACTACTAGCTACGAAAAACCGGCCAAGTGCGAGTCGGACTCCCGCACTGAGGGTTCCGTACAAACAGATTACAACGCCATCTAGTGACAGATTTTCGAACTAATGATAAATTTTAATTTTATTTATAAAAAAAAAGCTACTTGGTAGATTTTGTTCAAACCAATTTTCGTTGATAGTTTTTATGGTAATGTACATCATATATTTTTTTTAGATTTATCACTCTTATATTTTAGAAGTTAGAGGGGGGGGGACACAACTTTTTCAACTTTGGAAGCGTCTGTCGCGCAAACTATTCACTTTAGAAAAGTATGATGTTAGAAACCTCAATATCATTTTTGAAGAGCTATCCATAGATACCCCACACGTATGGGTTTGATGAAAAAAATTTTTTTGAGTTTCAGTTCCATGTATGGGGAACCCTAAAAAATTATAACTTTTTTTTTAATTTTGTGTCAAAATCTTAATGCGGTTCACAGAACACATCTACTCACCAAGTTTTATTAGTATAGTTCTCATAGTTTCCGAAAAAAGTGGCTGTGACATACGGACAGACGGACGGACGGACAGACGGACAGACGGACAGACATGACGAATCTATAAGGGTTCCGTTTTTTGCCATTTGGCTACGGAACCCTAAAAATGCATTCGGAGAATATTTATATTCACAATAATAGTGAATGTGTTGCCAAAAATGTGGGTAGTTGTGAACCACGTTCAGTTGTGTCTAGCAGTCGCGCGGAAAGAGCGGCAGCGCGCAGTGCGTGTCTATGAGTAGCTCCGGATGATGGGCCACGGAGTGAGTCTCACGGTAATTTTATGTTTAAAACCATCAATTGCTCACAAAACTTATTTTTATTTTACACACTAACCCTACCCTAAACCTGTTTTTAATAGATTTTATTGACTCTTATACTAAGATTTAAATATGAATATCTCAGTTCTGCAATGGAATTCGACTTGGTGCCCATACAATGAAATAAAGTAGAGTTAAAGACGTAGTGTCAGCTCTGTTGGTTTCACAACCAGGCTCCATACAAAGTTGCCCATGGCCCATGGTCCGTTGGAAAACGTAATTATATTTACTACTCATGATTTTTCCTACTCTAAAATAAGAGCATAATATATGTATAAGCTTAATAAATCTTATCTTTAAAAAATATTCATCTGAAAACTTGTTTTGTGAAATTATTTATTTTTCATAATGTCGCAAAACTATTACATTACATTTCTGTAAAAAAAAACCTGTTAGACAAAAACAACTATAGGACAATCGACGAGACATGATCCCTGGGACACTGACAATAATAATCACGATACAACCTTGTAGCGGCGTCACCGTTACATTAAAATCGAACCGTAGGCGTTTAAAAATTACGTTTATTTATTTTAGGTAGATTTATTCCATTACAATGATATTTCGATGGAATTATAACAATTCTTAACATTTACAAGGAATTATCTCAACCAGAATTTACGTTTACGTCTTGCAAAAGTTACTTCGTTTGGAAGACATCGACTAATGTGGAAAAATATCGATAAAAAAATGTCGATAAAAATGTCGATAAGTTGAAAAGAATGTACACAAAATACACTAAAGTAGTACACTTTCCGTCGTACATCCACCATTTTTCCTACCGCCGCAAAACTTAAACTGAGATTTTCGAGATAATTTCGCAAAACAGTTTATCTCCTCATTATTTTATCGCCCTGCATTTTTAATAATAACCGTACTCAAACTGATTTGACTATGCCAATAGATGCACAAAGATATCATAAATAGAGGGATATTAACAAAAATTTAAAATAGTTACCGGCCAAATTTTTACTGGTATAATAAGGATTTTGTAAAAAAACTTTTCGGTGCGGTACGGGCCTCACATAAATGACCTGATTCACAAAACGAAAGTTTGTTTACTGGGTAAAATTATACGATAAGGAAATGAAATGGGTCCGTTTCTATTTTTGGAAAATTTAGGTTTTTTTAGGTTTTAATTTATGCCAAAAAAATTAAATCACTTCAACGACAACATAACAAAACTCCTTCGTCTACAATAAAGTTAAGTTCCATCGACACGCCCCATCACTAACATGAACTGTCATGGATCATGTCAGGGATCATGTCTCGTCGATTGTCCTATAACTTGCAGTACAACTGGTAAACTGTGCTTATGACAGTGATTTACTGCTGTCAACGTTACTTATACAGATTATTAAAACGATGTGATTTGTTCTTTTATCCAATCCACATATGGCGCGATTCTTGTATGTACATCAGGAAACCCAACTGCACACGGGATTCCCCACGATACCAAACCGACAAGTTTATTATCTTTTATTAGGGGTCCACCGGAATCGCCCTGCAAGCGAAAAAGGTTTTATTAAGGCTATTCACTTTCATGCAAGTTAGTATTTGCCGGTGGTGTTGGATCTGTCATGCTGGATATTTGAAGCACGTATTTTATAAAGGTGCGCAACCCATTCATTGACGTATAGAATAGAAAAAAAAAGTTTATAAACTTAGTCGCACTGAAATGTTGGTTTTAGGTACTTACATGACAAGTTCCTTCTCCAATTCTAGTAAACGTGCAAAACATATTGTCTAAAACTTCGCGCGTGTTTCGCATAGCATAAATACACGTTTCTTGACTAAAAACAGTCAGATTTAATGCATGCATTAAACGACTGGATTCACCGTTTGGCTGAAATGTGAAGAAATTTATGTGAACATTTCATACCTATTTACTTAGATTTAAGTAACAAACTGGTCTAGAAGCAAGTCTAATACAGCCCCGACATTTAACATGGTAAGATTTAAACTGTGAGGGTAAGTTTGCGCATCGCTATTCCCCACTGCCTTAAAATCTTATCAAATTAAATTTCGAGGACTTTATGCACATCAAGGGTTCCGAACTGCCATACAATCCGTTCTAAAAAAAAATATGTCCTTTTGCCCATGTTGTTAAATAACAGTTTCGAAAACTTCGTTTATACATACTGTCCTTAATTTCAAGTGTATAGAATTTGTAGTTTCTGATATAGCTAATTTGCTGTAACGAACAGACAGATGGACTTAGTCATACCCACTCTATTATGCTACATTTACACGCTTGCCGAGACTTGACAAACGTCCACAAGCTCCAAGCCTTTACAAACGCTCTCACCATACAAAAGTTCTTGCAAGCCACGCCAAACAGCCTGTTTACACGTTTGCGTTTGTGGATGATTGTATAGACTTGCCAAGCTCGTAAATGTAGCATAAGGTTTTAGAACTGCTCTTATCGGTTTTGTTCGTAACCATAAAAATACCGGCATGAACCTAAAATACTTACTTCAAATGCTCCAAATCCAGTCAAAATGACATTATCATTTTCGTTTAAATGGTTTTCATCCAGCTGTATAACTTCTACATCGTTAAAGTTGAAATATCCGAGTATTTTAATGATTGCTATGTCGTTGGCTCTTCCACTAAAGTTAAAATCGTTGTAAATTTTTAGAGCTTCAACATCATACTGGCTACCTCCTTCGTCTAGGTTTGTGGTTCCAACTACGATTTTTATATATTGAGGTTCAGCTCTGTAACAGAAAACGGAAATAAAACTATTGAAAACTGAACTGACCACTTGTCCTTGTTTTATGATAGAAAATCGCATCAGGACTTTATGATTGATGCAAAAAATTTAATTTATTCTTATACAGACTTTGTAATCATCAGTTATATTATGTAACTAGCTTTTGTCCGCGGCTTCGCGCGTGTGTGTTTGTTATAATGTTTTCAATACAAATTCCTTGGGTTTACTTACAAATGTGAGATGATTTGACCATTCAAATTCAAATCTTAAAGAAAACGAAATAAAATTTTCTCATCAAAAACTGTCACAGGCCATGATGTACAGGCTTTGCAAGTATGGTCCATTTCAACAAGTAAGTTTTGCTATAGTAGAATATAGCACGCTAAGGTCCATATCGTTTTCAAAACAGACACGTGGTAAAAATACGATAAAGGTACATATTTAACTTGTAAGCCTAGTATAAACGCTAGCGCGTCAAGGCCCCTATTACTTTATACTTGCTTAGGTATATTTTAAAAATATCGTGAGTAAACCTGCAGACAGCGACGAAGTAATTCAATGCTAGGTATGTGAGAAGACCCCAATCCGCATCGGGCCCCTGTGGGAGCTCAAGCCTTCTTGTAGTGACAGGAAGCCTGTGTGGATACAGCACACAGCTGGCAGTGGGACGTAGGTATTTAGGCTGAATTATTATTATATTACCCTTGAATACAATGTGCTGCTGTCACAATGTGTTTATATTACCCTTGAATACAATGTGCTGCTGTCACAATGTGTTGCACTGAGACCACTGCACCTCCACAAACATGTGAGCCAGTTAAATTTTGAAGCGATGCATGAAAGTACCCGAACTTTGAAGGTGCTTCATTCCCTCCTATGATTCTTAATATCGATCCTGTAAATAGTAAACAATAAAAAAGTTAACTTTTTTACATACACCACAACCGAAGCAAAATTTCTTTGTGTTAAATGTATCTCTAAACGGATAAGTGACTTAAAGCGTCGAGGTAGTTTTAAGGCATTTGACGTAATTATGTCCCGATTACAGTAAATACAACATTAAAACTAAAACGTAACACACGATTTCACGCAAGAGTGTAATTTTGGACACCACTTTTTTAAGTTAAGCACCTAGCTACCTACGTTTAATAAATACCTTGAGCGTTTACTATAAGCAACGTAGTTACTATGAAGCTAAATATATTTCTTTCGTACATTTTACTGAATTTTATACACAACTAACTTGTTCCCATGAAACAAAGCAAGTAAATGTGATTAAAAGAGCGGAGTGATATCTGGCAAGTATTCAATCTCAGTTTTATCTAATAGATATCGTACATTAATGAGGGATTAATATTTTACTGAGTGATAAAACATGACTGTATTACGTATTAAAATTCTGATGAAAATGTGAATGCATTTAATCCTAAGAAATTAGTGATAAAAAGTGTCAGTCAAAAGCACCAATTTTACATTAATATTTTAAGCATGACATGATATACCTAATGTAATATAATACAGGGTGGACAAATCGAACGCCACATGGATGGCAACTACCTTAAATATTGTAAATAGCACATTTTGTGTAAGAGAGACTTTCCTTTGTTTTTAAAAACAATAAATTCTGCATTTAAGGATTTATGAAAAATCGCTAAAATTTACTAAGTATATTAAATGAGTTATTGTTTTATTCTGTATGTTTTAATTTTTAGTTTTAAATTTTCATAAAATTATTCCGATTGTGTTTGTTACTTAGAGAAAAATGAACCTTACGAGGGTCAAACTGAAAGTTTCGGGAATAGAAAAAAATATC
>BHDV01065421.1:12990-43112 GCA_005406045.1 Adoxophyes honmai
GGGTCGGCGATGCACTCGGGCTGCGTGCCGTGCCGCGGGCACGCCGCCTCGGGGTCGCTGATGCTGATGCCCGCCTGCCACGGGGGCACCACGTACGCCAGGAGATCACCTGTGTCAAACAAGCTATAGCATGACCAAAGGTTTGATGTGAATAATCCAATCATTCTTCTTTTCTGACTTTTGTGTGCTCGAATTTTATTGCTCGAAAAAAAAAAAAACTTTTGTTGGATAAACGTGGTGTACTAGTGTAGCATAAAGTATTAAATGTTACGTTGATATAGTTTATGAATTTCTAACCGTTTACATTCCCGTGGTATCCGCCGGCGATGAGCAGAGTGGAAGGCGGCTTCAGTGCCGCCGCGTGCGCGAATACGCCTTGCTTTTTGGGATAGAATTCACGAGGTGTGCCCAGTACCTCTAGGGATATCCACGAGTGGCATCCCAAGTGGTACAGATACATCTGCCCGTCATAACAAATCTCTTCTCTGTTGTGGCGATGTGAGTAACCGCCAAACACAACCAAATAATTTCCTGCAATCCAAATGTGTGAAGTCAAATCGATTACAACAACATTTTGCTATTGGAATAAGTAAGGTTTCTTACCTATTATTGTGGACGTATGAAAAGCTCTTTCCCTCGGTACATACGTCTCCCGTAAATGTACTCTTGGATAGTTTAATTCAGTCCAATGGCGATTCTCAATATCGAATGCGAACATTCTGTCGGAGAGTTTGGAAAATCTGCAACGACAAATAACAGTTAGTTAACCCATAAGAATCACGATCCCCAACCTTCGGAGCTTCGGTTCGTCTGCGATTACCTTGCCACGCTAGCAACAACGCCTCCGTATACTAATATGGCGTTAGAATAAGAATGGTAAACCGCCGTGTGCGCCACGACGCGTACGTCCAATTCTTTGCCACCTCTCACTTGTACCTTCTCCCAGCTCTCGGTGCTCGGTTCGCTTAGTTTTATTTTGTACATGCTGAAAGAAGTATCAGGGAAATTAAATACAAAATAGTATTTTTACGTAATATTAGTGCAGTCGTGACATAATCCTACCTTGCAGAAAATTCTCCTTCTGCTGTACTGCCACCAAACAAGTACAGCTCGTCTTTGACAGCAGTTAAGGTATGCCTAGTCAGCCCAGGTGGCAAGAATGTCGAATTGGTTGCTCGGAGAGTCCACCGATCAGTTTCAGCGTCAAAAAACCATAGTTCTGAAGACAGACTTCCGTCTGCCAGTTTACCTCCGTAAAGAACAAAACCAGTGTCGAACGCGCAAGCCGAGTGGCCATACCGAGGGTCCGGTTTAGTGTCATTTGATTTCATGTACACATCGGAAAAATCGGGTTTTTCAGTGATATGCATGTAGCTTTCGGAGTGAGGTGTAGGCGATTGGGAGTACATAAGAGGTAACGTGGTTTTGTCATGGTGCGTCACAGAAGACAGGAGCAAGTTGAACAAGGAGCTTCTGTTTCCTATTTGAAACCCGCCGTCGATGTTGCCCTGCAAGCGAGACAACGCGTCAGTCAGCGTTCAATGCCGATGCTAATTGTTTTTTGCTGCAGTTGTTGACACAATGAGAACAAAAATAGAGTTACTGAATATTTGATGAGCTGCCTCTTTGTGATGGTAATATTTAGGTCTAGAACGACATAGTGGTTCAAGGCGACACTAAATTTACATTCGGTCATTTTACTGTCCGTTATTTCACTAAGACATTCTATTTGCTACCATATGTTCACAGTTGGTTGGTTGGTGCCAGTGTGGTTACAGTGATAAAATGAGCCACTATTCTTGTGTTTTTGCTGAATAAAGAGTCAAACATGCATACATTATAGTAATTCATATGGATAGCTTTATGATACAGAAAGAAAAAATAGAGGGTACATATAGAAACTTAAAAAATACCAAGTACAAGAAAGAAAAAATTGAGGGTACCTACTTAAAAATAAACAAGGACCTACCTTAGTAAAGAGAGTCAAGAATGATTGATCAATTTCCTCATTTGTAGGATATCTACGTACTTCCTTCCCGTTTTCATCATACCATTGACTAGTAGAAAACCTGAAGAAAAAATTAAACAAGATTTAGTATAATAACAGACCATTACTTTTTAAAAGAAGTTCAAAATAAATTACTCATAACAAGTGTCTGAATAAAAATTTCAAGCAGTGACTACTTACTTATAAACTTCTAATAATCCTAAGACATTGTTCAGATCATATCCTCCGAAAACATATAGAGAGTCTGTGTGGTCGACATAGACAGCCGAGTGAGCAGCTCTCCGTGTCATGCCACTCTCAGTCCGTGACAGCCAGTGCCAGCTATTGCCAACTTTGTCATCCTTCTTCAAGGAACATGACTCCCCAGAATATCTGGAACACAAAAATTACACAACAATAAAATTAATATTTACCTCTGTATTTCATCATAAATAATACAAAACAGTATTTCTTAACTCACTTAGGTATAATTATAAGATGCAAAAGGAAAAAAATACAACACACAATGTCACCCTTTGACCTTACTTTAATAACATTGACTTTATAATGAGAACAGAGTGTCATTGGCCTAAATACTGTGACAGGAAATAACCTATTAGATATGTGTATCCACAAATGCCTAAAAGAATATTAAAAAAGTGGTCTGTTTTTCTAAGAATTTTGTAAAAAAAATTTTTTTTTTACCCTTTCTTGCATAAACATTTGTCTCCCTTACAGTGTCCATTGTTTGAGCATTGGTTTGGACAGAGCTGTAAGCTGCAGTCAGGTCCACCTCGGGTGCCGAAGCAAAAGCATTTGTTGGCAACACAAAGGCCATTGCCTGTGCAGTTGTTGGGGCAGTCATGTATGGCATAAGTTGCTCGGAAACCATCCAAGACATAGTTGGTATCACTATAGAGCAGTATTAACATCTGTAAAAATAAGGGTTTGTTAACACCTTCCAAGAACATACTTATGAGTACCAACAAGAAAATCTTCATTTATTGTTCCTCATTTGCCTCATGAATAAAATAATATTCTATTTAGTATCCTAAAATTACAAACTATAAATAATATGATAAAAAATATATTAAATATTGAAATAACTACTGCAAATAACTTAATCTTACCCACATTTTTTTAAAAGGAAAGGAATTTCAGATTTATAAACATTTGATTCTAGATTTTAATTAATTCATGATTAAAATAAGTATGTATTTTGAGCATTGTTACTAAAAACTATTTCATATGGTTTATTTTGTAGTGGGTATTTATGTATGGGACAAAACATTAAGAATTTTAGTATAGAATGTACTGAATGTATGAAACTTACAAATCCACTGGATGCTGTAACATTTTGAGGTTCTGTTTTCCCACTAAAACTTCCCAACAATGGGGCGTCAAAGGAGTCTCCATCGTACACAAATACATAATCATAGGAGCACTCAGTTCCCATGCGCAGGAAACTCAAAGTTATAAATTGACTTTTATTAGCTGCCTTGATTAGCCATTCACAATGAGAGTCCTGAAATAAGATAAGTTGGTTAGTGTTGTGCAGCAGTCCTGGCAAAGCGTTTGGTGCGGATGTGTGGTCAACTGACTTGAGTGTAGTTGGAGTTGGTGGGTCCGTCGGTGATGACGCCGCTGCGCTCCAGGAACACGCGGCGCGTCTTGTCGCAGGGCGCCGTCGACGCCGCGCACACCACCACCAGGCAAGTCACACTTATCACTACAAGGCCTACCCCCTTCTCCCGATTGCGTGGGTGAAACATGCCTCTTCCAATTTGTTGAAAAACATAAGTCAAACATCAAAGCCATATAATCGTGAATTCGCAACTAATATTACTAAATGTAAAATAAACAAGCACTCATTTAACGTAATAGATGACATCTACTTCAAGGCTAACCACTTTAGAGATGAATGCCACAGTGACTCCTTATATTTTTGTTTACATTTGATAACGTTATTACTTCTACATTGTATTGATTAGAAATTACAAACGTAAAGTGTTTGCTAGTACTTTCTAATGTATTTATCGTAAAAACAAACAATTCACGAATCTCACAGTCAGTTTTGACATTTCTCTGACGTTTGTAGATAGGCCGAAGTTTTTTAATTTTAACTTTGACGTTTAAAGTTCAAATCAAACAGCCACAACAATGATTTTGGTTAATGTACCCACAATGTTGTTAAAATAAATATGCTTTATGAAACAGTAATAAACATAAAATATAATAAAATAAAAAAAATATATACAGGGTGGAAAAATCGAATGCCACATGGATGGCAACTACCTTAAATATTGTAAACAGCACATTTTGTATAATAGAGACTTTCCTTTATTTTTGAAAACAATAAATTCTGCATTTAAGGATTTATGAAAAATCGCTTGCCTCAGTTGGGACTCGAACCGGTCAAATGTGACTAAAAATAACGTGCTGTATTTTATGATGCAGATTGAAAGGGTGACTGATAAGGTTCATTTGTCTCTAAGTAACAAATACAATCAGAATAACGAAAGGCCACGAAAAGTAACAATTACTTTTTAAATTTGATTTCACACGTCACCTGAAATGCACCTCAATTAAGAAATAATCCCTGGAACCCCTTTTTTTCGAATTGTGTTTATTCCATTTTCAAATATTTTACGTAGTTTGATTGAAATCGTGACTTACAAGTGCTTTCACATTGTAAATGGCTGACGATTATTTTGTGTTTTAATTTTTAGTTAAAAATTTTCATGGCCTTCCGTTATTCTGATTGTATTTGTTACTTAGAAAAAAATGAACCTTATCAGTCACCCTTTCAATCTGCATCATAAAATACGGCACGTTATTTTTTGTCACTTTTGACCGGTTCGAGTCCCGACTGAGGCAAGCGATTTTTCATAAATCCTTAAATGCAGAAGTTATTGTTTTTAAAATCAAAGGAAAGTCTCCTTTACACAAAATGTGCTGTTTCCAATATTTAAGGTAGTTGCCATCCATGTGGCATTCGATTTTTCCACCCTGTATTTTATATGCTATGTGTGCTTACATGCGTCCATGCGTGCGTCCGTCCGTTCGTGTGTGTGTGTGTTTGTGTGTCGGTTTATGCGACATAGCTCTCAAACAGATGGACCGATTTCAATGCGGTTGTTTTTTATTTCAAAGACAGGTTCCTTGCTGTTTATTGCTAGGTTTGAACAAATTCAATCAGTGGTTTTTGAAATAGTAAAGTTTGAAACTTAAATGTTTTTTTTGGTACAAACACTCAATGGTGTTTAGTTAATGCAATAGTGATACTAAACAAATATCAGCTTCAATTCCTATTTATCCTCGGGGGTGCCCTTTTCTTGGACCAAGTAAGCAAGTAAGTAAGTAAGTAAGGGCCGATAGGACCTTCCTACATCAATGGCCCTTTTTTAAATATAGTCTAGTTCTTAAGTTAGTTTTTATTTTAGTTAGTTATTTTCTTTTAATGTTTTTAGTATTGTGTAATGTTATATTTTTAAATAAAACCACCCCAGTTATACTTACCTAAAAAGTTCGGTTTTGGTCCTTTTTAACCTTGTCTCATTAAGCCTTTGCCAAAGTTTTAAATGGATTGTCAGATCTAGTCTCCCTATGACATGGTTCTACAACGAACTCGATAAAAACTTGTGACACAATACTGTGGTATTTTGGCAATACCTACAAGATATTACGTTGCGAGCTCGACAAAGAATCACGTCACTAAACTTCCGCCGTTTAAGATATTAAACAGGTAAAAGGACTTTTGAAATTAAATCACGAAGGATTGGTGAAACGAAACTGTAAAATTTTCGTTGGCCCTTGAGTCTAGGCGCTTTCGTAAAATTTTGTTAGGACAAGAAAATTGCTAAACGTGGCACTGAATTTTTGAATTCATGTGCTCTGCCTACCCCTCTCGGGAATACAGGCGTGAGGATATGTACCTATGTAAGAATGTAAGAAAAAGTGATATGTATGTAAGAAAAAGAGGTAGGTAGGTACTGTACCAGGTATCTAACTACCAATGTTTTAAGTAAGGTAAATGTACCAGTGTTCGACGCCTAAACGCCCAGTAGGTACATGCCACCTGTCTGTCACCTGTCTTACTATTTACTATGACATAAGGTTACAAGTGCCATGTATTGGGTCAGTGTCGAGTCGAGCACAGGGACGTTTACCTTAGTGGAGGTAAGTTCGCACATAGCTATAGTACGGAAATAGTATGCGAACTTATGTCAGCTTATGTGGCTTATGTTATGAGATTATGTGTATGCCTCTCATAATTTATGTTTGCAGATCTTACGCGATGAACTTAATCGTACTTACCTAATTACCGATGAGGGCATCACAGAATGTAGGTAATGCTTTTTTTAAATAGTAAAATGTGGCTAATTTTTCCGTGAACATACATACATACATACATACATAACGTCACGCCTCTTTCCCACAGAGGTAGGCAGAGACTACTTTGTTCCACTCGCTACGACTATGAATATGATATTATCTACCTAATTAAAAGTTTACTAGGTAATGATTGCAAATTACTTATTATGAACTAATTGGGCGATTATACGAGCGTTTCAGTCGTGACATTTATTTGGACACTGTTAAAAGGCAAACGCATCAAGAATCGTAGGTAACATATCAACATTTGAAATCAGCAAATTTTTCTCTGTCTGAGCCTGGTTTCATGAAAATTATTTCGAATAATATGATTGAATGAACAAACATAAAATGTTACTTTTTCCCAGAAAAAGTTACTTTTTCCTAACTCAGGAGGAGCTATTTTGCTCTTTTTAGGGTTCCGTACCCAAAGGGTAAAATCGGGACCCTATTACTGAGACTTCGCTCTCTCTCTGTCCGTCTGTCACCAGGCTGTATTTCACGAACCGTGACAGCCTTAGATACCTATGCCTTAACTTGAGTCGCCTCTTACGATATCCACGGAACAAATAGAGAGGCGTTTTTCTAAACCCTCACGGCTACGGCTACGGGTAGGTGCGGGTACAATTGGGTATAATTGTTAACTGGTTAAACAATGCAAATGGACAATTTCGCATAAAGTAGGCCGCAGCGAGATGATATCGATCGCACGCGTGGCTGAGTCAGCGCCGGCCGCTGCGGGGCGCGCTGCCGAGGACGGAGATGGAGCCCTATGCAGGACATTGTATACCTAAGTTTTTTCATAGAAATAAAATATTGATAATGATAACTTAATACTTAATTGTTTCCTTTTTTATTTGTATTGTGTAAAACTGAATAGGCATCGATGGAGATAAGTGTTCGGCTATATCCTCTCACTAATCTAACCTAAAAGCAAGACATTATTGTTTCAAATTACATACATACATACATGCATACATCATCACGCCTGTATCAGGCCTCCGTCACTCCATGTACTTGCGCGCTATAGTTACCTACCGCCCGGCCGAGCGGTCACGGTCCGCCGGCGGACCAAATTCGGTGCGGTGTTCGCAAGCGAAGCGCACGCACGCTGATAAATTTTAATAGTTCGATTCTTTCGTACGCGTACCTACAATGCCGTGTGGTGCCATATGTGTGCGGTAGATGGGTGCAAATCAAGCAAAAGGAGACTTAAAGATTTTTTTATTTTACCTACACAATGACGTCTATAATTATGTTTCATCTAGATGTAACTATTGTACAGTCAGCACCAATTTATAAAAAGATGTATTTTATAAACGATACAATTTTAAACTGCCACATATAAGTCAGATTATATTCACAGTTCTCAATAACAGACACAAAAAGTTATGTTAATATAATTTCATCGATGAGGCAGCCCTGCGATTGCAACGGGATCGCGCGATGCGAAGCAATTACAACTATACGCTTGAGCAATTAGGCACATTTTAGCATGCAGTTGCAGTTTAGTGGTTGCTCCCGCGACGGAGTAGGCTATTATAGCAGTAGGTATTGGAAATTTTCTGCTGAGTGAAGTATCTGTTACGTAGTAACTATTTAGTAATCTGTGCCTGTATTCCCAAATGGGGTAGGCAGAGCACACGAAACGCTCCATAGACAAAACCATGACTATTTCGCGTTTCGTGGCCACTTGTAGCATTTTTTTTAGGGTTTGAGTTATAATAGCGACAGGTATAATAGTGACAGGTTGCTAGCCCGTCGCCTAAAATGTACCTTAACCTATTTCTTTAGTCGCCTCTTACGACATCCACGGAAGAAATGGAGAGGTGTTATTCTATCCCGACACCACACAGGTAGGTATTAAAAAAAATAGATAGCTACCTACTGATCAGATTTTTGTTCAACGATGACGGCGAAACAGATTTCGCTTTTAATGAATGAATCTACATCGAGATCGGTGCATCCGTTCGATTGCCACGCCGCCAAATACATACAAACACAATGATACGAAAAACCCACAACCACCCCTCATGGTGGTGCTATTGATTAGGTGCCGTGCCTAGTTATATTTATCATATTTACGGAGGTGAAAATTAATAAATCTCTAGCGTACGTGAGAACCACGGGAGGGCTGTTGAAGTTTTTTCATCCGGAATGAAGTGATAACCGCTAATGACGCCCTTGAGCCGCCGAGTCATCCGCCACACTCGAGATGGCTCAGATTATATCTATCGCATTTTAATTATACTAGACATCTTTGCTATCTAAGTGAACTTTAAAACTAGAAAGGGTTTCATCCAGATTTAGAAGTAGGTACTGCGTGATCTGCAAAAATGAAAGTCATAGGTGACCAAAGAAAAGGAATTTCAATGTAGCAACGTTATCTTCAATTTCATACCACTTATAAATTTCTAAGCCCTGAAGCTTGAATTTTAACTTTGGAAGCGATCCCAAAAAAAATGTCTAAGAACTATCGCTAAAAACTTGTTTATGAACAAAAAACCCAAAAATTAAACTACGTCCAAACAGCGCGATCGATTTTGATGAAACTTAGTTTACAGAAAGCTGACACTAGGACACACTGGTTTCATGTATTTTTTCGGGATAAAAAGAAGCTTATGTGTAGTTTTTATCCCGGAAAAATATGTGGATCCCGTGGGATTGCGATAAAACAACTGTACGCAGACGGAGGCTAGTTTATCAGAAACTTCAGTGTCAATTAGATATTCTACAATTTAATATTGATTGTGTTTACGGGTGTACTTGCTATCTAACAGTAGGTATACATTCATAAAGAAAAATGTAACTGAGTTCTGATATATTGACTGTACCTTTGTCTCTGAAAATTTTATGGTTGTACCTATTACGACCAAACATTGTCTGTAATGTCAGAGTTCAGGTAGCGTCCTTGATACACAGCTGTCCAGTCTTCGGGCGCGCGTGACGGCACATTCTAAGCGCACGTTTACCATGTAAATTAGGACTGACCGCCGCCGTTCATTTTTTAAAACACAGCAAATATTGCCATTGTTTGTTCTCCCTGTTTTCACTCACGCTCGTGCTATCAAACTCTTTTTTAATTTGAACCGTTCTTTAACTTATGATGCTGGGTTCGTTCATTCTGATATTTCAGAACGGTAAACGGTTCTACCTATTTGTTTAAAAAAGTGAATTATATTTCCACTGCTCAGCGATGATAAGCCAGAGAGTTGGTATTGATTTACTATAGGTACAGACAGCTGCAGAGAAGAGTAACCCCCTAGTAGTAAAACATTGTATGGGCGGGGGGTTACCTTTCTCTGCAGCTGACTGTACAGTCACGAACAGGGATTGTTGAGCCACTTGCCACTGTTCGCAATTTAGACGTGTAATCAATGACCGATGTGACCGACTAGATGTCAGCTATTAGATTAGTATTACACGACCAAGTTACAAACATAGGTAAGTGGCTCAACAATCCCTGTTCGCGATGGTACCTATGCTCTCATTCAGATTAGTTAGAGTGATCATTTTATTGATATTTTTTCATTTTGTACACATCTTAGGTGTGGTATGCTGTATGCTCATAAAACCATAAAACTACGGATAACTCACGTCTTAAATCGAGTTTAGCTCGACGTGTTTCATTTTGTTGACATGTCGAGCTAACCTAGGTTTAAGACGTGCGTTATCCGCGTTTTTATTTATCATAAAACCATTTCCAAGTATGTCAAAACTTCTTTGGCGCGGTCAAAACTCAGCAAAAGCCCACAAACAGTCCGTCGAGAAAAGCAATACAAATTATGTGCACATGCAGTGTAATCGTCTATTTATGCTCAAGAGCATCTTGTCACCGGCAGCGCGAGCCGTTATGTCCATGCGGACGCGGGCGGCGGGAGCGGCCGCCGGCCGGGCATCATCATACAAATGGCGCATTAGCAGCGCCGGACCGCGCCGGACGCACCTTATCTGCTCTCAACTATATTTGTTCACCCCGGATTACATGAGATTTACCACGCTGCCGCCCGTTAACAGCCGATTAACCGTCCTCTACAAAGAGGACTTGAATTTAATGCCTTGTACTCCGCGCAGCGTTACATTTTTAAACGCCCGTCAAAATTTTAATAAGTTCACTTTTACCTTATTAACATTTTGCATGTGGCGAGTGCTGAAGATTTCACCACAGCGGGGGTAATTAGGTCCATTTGATTAATTCAGCTGCACGTAGCTTAGAAAATGAAACGGTCCGCATAAATAAATAATTTTAAACAAAAAAAAACCGACTTCAATTCTATACTAATATAATAAAGCTGAAGAGTTTGTTTGTTTGTTTGAACGCGCTAATCTCAGAAACTACTGGTGCGAATTGAAAAATATTTTTTGTGTTGGATAGACCATTTATCAAGGAAGGCTTTAAGCTATATAACATCACGCTGCGACCAAAAGGACCGAAGAAACAGTGGAAAATGTAGGAAAAACGGGGGAAATTTGTCACTATTCCACGCGGACGGAGTCGCGGGCACAACTAGTTAGCAATATTTTGAAAGTATTCTGTTTACTGAATGTAAAATCTTGACTTCATCAACAAATTACCGAAAACGCCGTACATCTCCATATAAAATTTGAAGAGTTCCCTCGATTTCTCCAAGATTCCACCATCAGATCCTGGTGTCGTGCAAATGGGACCAATTTCGAGTTATACCCTTTCGATTAAAAAAAAAATTTTGAAAATCGGTCCACGGGTTTTCGAGTTATCGAGTAACATACACACAAAAAAAAAAATAAAAAAAAAAAAAAAAAAAAAAAAAAAAAAAAAAAAAAAATTAGGTCGAATTGAGAACCTCCTCCTTTTTGAAGTCGGTTAAAGATGACCCCTCGCTAGTTTAAATGTGAACGAAAGAATAGGGTGTAGCGCAACAATTGGAAGGAAAATAGTTATACGTTACGGAGACGGTAGCGGCGCGATAACGCGGCCTAGTTAGCTATAAATCAGAGGGCTGTCGATGCGGGGCCGGCCTGTCCTCCCATTGCAGCTCGCGGGTTGATTTGTCGCGTCCACCGCCTCCGCTGCGGAGTATGACCAGTGGCGGCTCCGGCCCACTCGTACGTAAACTGCATCGATACCGCAAATGACAACGTAATTTAATACCGTACCTACCTGCCTAGCTTATTCTCAACACATCATACTTTCGCTTATAAACGACTTAATTAGCATAATTAGATCAATACCTAAAACATGTCTTATATTACGTAGGCAATCTTATTACTGCAATAATCCGCTTAGTCAGCAAGACGTTATCCTTCCCTCGTCTACATACCTACTGGTGATACTCGTAAATTGATGTCAATGGAGCATGGAGGCGCTCGACGGCGCATAGACGAGCACTGACCCTTGCTCAATAGTACGGTGTTAACTGTGACCTAATTTCAGATTAATACGCTTACGGAAACCTCACTAAGCAGGTTCAAATAGCTAGGGGTCGATCGCCTCACGGTTCAATGCTAGCGAGCGTACAAACTGGCTAATGGCTCACAATGTTTATTTTACTTTCCACATTAGGCAAGTTTCGCGACTAAGTAGATTTATAGTTTCCGCCCCGTTCATTACGCGTATTGAGGAGCGGGCCGCGCCGGACGAGGCATAAATCTGAATGGAACGCAGTAAATAGCCGCTCGCCCCGGGAACTTTCGACTTTGACACAACTTTGGAAAGTTTTTCCGGGGCAACTTCTCAATGAGCGTCTGATACAGATAGCGCTAATCTTTAGCAAATATGTCGAAAGTTAATCGATATGTCCCCGATGTGTTCACTACTACAGGGTGAAATCAAATTGCTGATACAACATAAGTGTTTCTTAATCAGTTAATGCTATGCAACATGATGCATTAATTCAATTGTTTAAATTACCCTGATAATTTTTTTAATATTCATTCTAAGGTGCATGGAATAAACCTCAATGCATATCGACACCTCAAATTTAATAAGATTAATTGAAACAAATGAGTTAGTGCATTCCATTGTAGAGCCTTATCTGAGTAAGAAACACTTATGTATTAAATATCACGATTTTGATTACACCTTGTACAATTACTAAATATTTCGATAAAATCGCATGTGTTTAATGTAGGTAGAAAGTTAAATAGTTGCATATGAAATGTTAAGTAGTACGAGTAAGTACTCATAAGATTTCATTTTTTTCTACGGATTGTCTAAGTACATTAGGCATCGACTATTAACCATCTAACTCGTCCACGGTCCGTTCCGTTCCGACCCCATACAAAAAACACAGCGGAAACCCGTTTCGCGACCTCGCTGTAAATATTCAGTTTATCCCTTCAGCGCTCGTAGTTAAGAAAAACAACAGCGTCATAACTCTCGCGCCGGTTGATCAGATACCGGCGTAATGGCAGTAATGGATCCTGGCATTCCTGGTCAGCGGCCCGCATGCAAATAAATCTGCGGCCCGATGCAATGATGTGTGGAAAATGGCGCTCACCCCTTGCCCGCGCTGCCCTGACCGCCACCGGTACGCAATAAAATAAATTAAATTATCCCTCCTTGACAAACCAACGTTTGTAGGCTAGTTATTGTTATACTCGTAGTCTTATAGTAGCAATAACGATATTGACAAATGACCCTACGAATTTGAAAACTGCGCTGTTGTTAAAAATTGTATCCCTTTCACATTGTGAATTGAAATCACAGGACTCTTGTTTTATTCATGACTAACCTTTTATTAAAAAAAGAATCGGAGAAGTGTATATCTACAGGATAAAATAAATTGCATTACGAGTTGTTGAATACGAGTCTTCGCACTAAGTACCCATAGTAAGGTAAAATAAAAAATAAAAAAATTTCGTGATGTAGAGCTGCATTTTTGATGTCACATGAAGCCCGTCGGAGTGTGTGAATCTGTATTTTGCAATGACATAGGATTCTCATTCAATGTTTGCAAATACAATACATTAATAATCTGTAAAAAAATTGTGATTTTTCTGTAGACATCTTTAAATATCCCCAATTAGCAAGAAACATAAATGTTTTTTTTGTTTTGCTAAGAATACGATTTTATAACTTTTGAGTTAGCAGGTAAAAGAGAGACAGGTTGCTGCCTGTTGGGAAAAATATACCTTGACCTATTTCCTTAGTCGCCTCTTACGACATCCACGGAAGAAATTGAAAGCTGTTATGCTAAATCCGACACTACACGGAACCCGGATAATATTTATTTGTGAACTGGGTTATAACTTTAACCCGGTTGTATAGAATAATTACTATCGGCCGCCCAAAACAAAGCATGCTGGCTCTTATAAGCGTCAGCCACTAACGCGACTGGACAATTTTTACCTGCTGTTGTTTTATCCGGGAAGTGGATAGCGATAAAAGTCAGAGCAAATGGCAGTCAATAAAATAAATAGCGATGGCAGGGTGTTCTGTAAATAAGTCGGTGCCCTGGCTGCTCGGGGCGACGATCGCCTTTTTTATTGGCGCCTCGATTGCTCTCGAAACAAGGAGCGCGGCGCGGGCGGCGCATATTGCAGCACTAGCTGACGCGGCAGATCGTACGCGAGATTAGGAACGGAATTCACGGCATTGTCTGCTAAAACACTCGACTTCGACTGTCCCAAATATTAAATTCAAAACGAATATCTCAATCTTTGTAGTGCACTCGGCTGCTTCTGTTTACTTGACACGTCCGCGCCGATAGTCAGTTGTTTCATTTATATGTATGACGGAGTAACCCTCTCGAAAGCACTTACTGTCAAGACTGGTAAAGATTCGGGTAAGAATAATACAGTATTCAGCGCGTATCGCGGCCGCGGAGCTCCCGAGATGTATTAATTTGTAAGAATTTGTCGCCGGACCCTTCCCCTCCGTGCATTCCAATCACGCACAACAAGTTCCGTAATTGCACCTAATAATTCTTTAAATAGCCGCCGCAGAAACCAAGACGCATTATTAGGATTTCCCTTCGACGAGATTCCGGTAGGCCTGTGATTGAAGTTGTTAGAGATATGACCGTGTTGAAAAGTAAACGTTAGAGATTTACGTTAGGTAATTCGGAAATAGGTACCTACCTACTCATAAATAAGCAAAAATATTGTTTGCATTCAGTAGACAGCTAGTTTGAAGTCAGTAGACGTATTTTTAGTAGTTTTTTGTTAGTTATCGATACCCCGGTTAGGACGCGTAATAAGAGTCACTGCCCTTCCATGCGTTATAAACCTACATACATATCATTATGTTAACTTATGTCACATATTTGTTCGTTTTTTGTAGTTCTTTACACCACTCACATACATACATACGTAGGTTGACGAGTCAAAATCATGACTATTTCGCGTTTCGTAGCTACTTTTAGCATACTTTTTGGTTGAAACACTATTGACGGGTTACAATAACACTTCTCCATTTCTTCCTTGTATGTCGTAAGAGACGACTAAGGAAATAGGTTTATGTAAGTATGGTTTAGGCGACAGGCTAGCAACATGTCTCTATGATATCTCTTCCGTCTATTTTTTAACTTAAAATTATGCTAGGAGTACCTCTAGGAGTGCCCCTAGTCCTATACCATTAGGAAACACAGGCATGAAACGTTGTAAAAGTGGTATAATAACTTAATAACTCATAGCTACCTACAGTACCTAAATCGCAACTCGCGCCGCTTGGTATAAAGCATTTTGTCATCGTATGTTTTACCAGTAGTTTTTGTAAGCGCCGCCGTTATTAGCCGGGCTCCGCCGTGGGCCGGCGTCCCGCGGGGCTCGTCAGCGCGCCCGGCCTAATCCAATCATAGACACTGACGACTGCACACGCCTTCGCATTACGAGCACTCTTTATGGCCCACGTAAAATCATAGGAAAGGACCTTTATTGATGACTTTCGCTGTTTTGTAAAAAAACAAGTTGAGCAACTTTTTGGTGTTACCATTTTTGCAGTTCTGCTTGCACCGGTACAGAAAATTATTAAAATATTTAGCATGAAATAGTTACGCAAGCCTTTCTACGCTCTCATAGCTTGGTTTTGACCTTAGAATACCTGCAGGAAAATATGATTGGGAATGATTTCTTACCCTGCCATGGTGATATCGAGTGTGTGGCAAGTGAAAACAATTTCTACAACTATTATTTGGGAACGGTTAATTGACTAACCCTTAAAAAGGTTTAATTTGCACCTGTAAACCACCTAAAACTGTGTACTTGACTTTAATTAGTTTAAAATCATATTTACTTAATCAAATAACATAATTTTACTGATTTAAACAAAATTTTTTACCATACTATCCATACAGAGCGTACCTACTTTAAGTAACTAAAAGCGTGTGTTAAAAAAATCAAGATCTTGAAATGCAATATTTAATGAGGGGTTGTGTCTTTTTTATGGTTATTTCAGACCAAAAGTACTTAACAAATTGACGTGGTTACGCAGCTACGCGCTACGCCGTAGCCATTCCGTAGCGCTCTCGTAGAAGGAGCATTAACTAATTTACCTAAGCACCTTACCGCTATCAGCGGAGCGCCCGCGCCTAGATTATGCTAATGAAGTATTGTAATACTCTTATCATGTCTTACCTACAGACAGGATACAATGCAACCAAAAGTGTATCAAAACCACGAAACATTTCAACATTTCCTATAAAATGTTTTAATAGACCGAATATGTTAGAGTTTTCCAAACACGCGTCGTAGAACTAATCAGAAAAGAGTCACACGTTCTTTTTTCGTACACTGTTAAACTCTCAGTATTTGCTACACTGTCACATGAAGACAAAGTTGTGGACGTTGGAATCCAACTAGGTATGTCCAATTAGTCACGACCGCAAATGTCCGTTAAGTGACCCGGAGGGAACGAGGTGTGTTAGAGGTCCGCGCCGGGAACGAAGGTGAGAACCCCAACTAGGAGCCCCGGTGCCACCAGCGGGCTAATGGTCCCCGGGGACGCCATAAGTCAACTCGCCATCCGATAGCGCGAATCAATGACCGCCCCACAATGATACATAGGATTAACCACCGTTTATAGTTTCGGCTGCGGCCAACGAATTAATATTGCGGAAATATCTCCTATAAATTTTTACGACCTTCCAGTATCCTGTTACATTAGTAAATTAATGGAAGCAAATGTTATTCTTATTTCGAAAGATGTTGCTACCTACATCCCGTGATTTGTTTGTGTTTTAATAATTTACTATTTTGTTACAATTGTTACAACCGTTATTAATACTGTCTGTGTCGTGTCGGATTAGTTCAACACCCCTCCATTTCTTCCTTGGATGTTGTAAAAGCAACTAAGTAAGGACATGGATTTAAACGACAGGTCAGCAACATGTCACTATTATTACCTCTGTTTTCTATTTTTAAACATGAAACGATGCTGGAAGAGCTTTCTAAACGTTAAGTAGTCATGCTTTTGTTTATTCTGCGTCTCGTGTGCTCTGCCTACCTTGTTTGGGAACATAGTTGTATTTGTATGTGTTGTAAGGTACTAGTTATCCAGTAAGAAAAATAGCTTACGAAAGTAAATGAATGAGATTTTTATTTGAACTGGAGCACAATCGAAGGCTCGTTGGACAGCTGTCAGGAGCATTGTTCGTCCGCGCGGGCTAAGGGCGCGCGGCTTGTTAGCGCGAACGTGCCGCGGCGGCGCCGGTAAACACGTGGGTAGATAACAATCTATTTGGATTGCCTCTATATTTCATTTTTCCCCGAGCTCCCCGCGCTAACTAGATAGAGGAGCTTCACACGGCGAACGCAAAGGAAATACGGGCCGTTTCTTTTGTGAATTGATCCAATGTTTACCGTTGAGAAACATACGGTGTTGCCTGGAATGGAAACAGGATCTACAATTTTTTTGTGAAAAAGACAATAACCTCAATATGCAGATCGAGTCTAGTTTTCGTTGTATTATTTTCCTCTTAGTATGCATAATTTTGACATTCACGTTTCGCCATGCTAAGCTTTTCGCCATAATAAGCTAAGTTTCGTCACATGAACATACCTATATTTTAACAGATTTTGTTTGCAATCTGAAATAAGCTTCTCATCCGCATTCTACATCAAACCGTGAGACTTGTGGTGTGGTAACGGTTAGTTAGGTATGTTTGCAGTGGCCTGGCCAGCGCGCTGTGCACACACGTAATGCAATCACGGCGACACCCGGCGCCGACGCAGCCTGCATACGGAGGGAAACAATTTGCGGGGATAATTCAACTTACTGTAAACGCTTGTTAGCTATTTTACCGAGTGCTGGGGTATCCTCGAGAAATTACTTAAATAGATAAAAGCACAATTGAATCTAAAGTTGGGAAAGGAGGCTCCAAAAAGTGAAGTAGCTTGTCTATGCGACGTTTTATGTGCTTTATCTGTCTCATACGAAAATTACAGACTTGATATTTATGTTGTGGTTTACATTTGTATAAATACCGTACCATTAATAAACCTATTTACGTGGTTAATATGGTAATATGTATAAACGTTTATTAGCAGAAATGTTACCCGTTTCTTATTGTCAGGGAAGTCTAATGTTTATACCAAGGTAATGTGCGACTCTTTGTGCGCAAGTTAGACTCGCACTTAGCCAAGTGATATAATTAATAAAACCAGCCTTTTTTTATTAATTATATCGATTGAACATTGTCTAAGCGCTTAACAGCCGGAAACGCTACTTAATACTCGTAAGAGTAGGTGCTTGGCAGAGACTGTACGAGCAGAGTTAAGTACGCGTGTGGCGCTGGTAGAGCACGGCTAGGGCGGCCGCGTCGCCGATACGCGCTCAAGCAGTTTTATTATTTTTAAAGTGCGCGCTCGTTTGCACGTGAATGGGCCACTTAACCGCGATGCGCCGCTCCACTAAATGCATTCAGCATCTAAAGGGTAATAGTTCTGCCACGGTCTTTTCCTGTTTTCGGGTAAAATGACAGTAAAGAGACAGAGACAATAAAGTTGTAATAGGCTGACAACGAAACCGATTGTGTCGTTAACGATTTCATAAAATGGACACGGGTTTATGGCGTCGATGATGCGTTGGCGGCCAATGGGTCGCCGCCGCGGGCCGGCGGTGCAGGAGGCCGGACGTGACCGGAGCGCGGGATGTGCAGCGAGGTGCTCGACTCCATTTCCCCACACGCTTTATGGCGAGGCCTATAAACAATAAAAAATGCCGTAGAAATTTTCTAAGCGACTTTGGACTAGGGTTAGTAAATGTAAGCAATTTGTTTAGTTTTGCTTCCGTTGAAAATTAATGTGGCTATAGCAGAAAAAGGTTCTTTAGACTAGCTATTATTAGTAGACATCCGAATGGGAATCGGAATTTAAAACCACAAAATCATTTCACTACCTACTTTTCAAATTCACTAAAATTCCAAGTTTTTTGTTTTGCAAAAGAGCTGTATAGGTAAATTAATGCGAACGCAACCCAAGGGGTTCAACTATCCTCAAAAACGATGCCTCTTTGAATAGCTATCGTGCTTGTCAAATTTACTATACCCTTATCTGGTCTATCACTATCAATGGGTTTTAGAACCCTTGTCTTTCCTTCAACGTTTATTGTTATGGAGGTAAAATAAAATATGACTTCAAACATTTTTAACTCTTATGTTTCAATCGTAATCATTCTAAGCTTCAACTTTAAATATTATTTATTATCAAATCATAATCACAAGGAGACAGTTTCCTATTACGGTTTAATTTGTATTTATTAACCGTTAAAATGCGAGGTCGAGTAATTCGCAACCCCCGGGCGCGGTGTGTGAGCGCATTTGATTCTTATTCATGGCGGGGGCGCGACCGCGGCCTAACGATTTGATAATGTATTCACTTGATAAAGCGGAAGGTACTTCGCGGCTCCCGCATTAAAAAACCAATTACAGCGCGACTAAATCGCGCCGCCGCTCTCGGCTATTTGTCAGACTCCAAAGGGATAAAAAGTATACTCTAAATTTAATTTCACGCAATTTAAAAAGTTGGGGGACAGTCGGAAATATTATTTTCATTGAGCGCCGGTTATGAAGTTTATTAATCGCCTGATTACGCGGTGGAGCCGAGCAGGGGAGGGCAATGTGAGCCCTAGTTGTTTCTTAGGATAATATTGTTGCACTCTATGCAATGAGTTTTTATTATAAATCCCTACATGCTGTTGCTACAGGTTACCATCATAAAAATGCAGACAAACGTGTCTGGTACATTATTCTAAGAAAACATTCGGTGAATAAAAAAAGGACTCGCTATAGAGCAGTAACTAGCAAAATAAAATCGTGTAAAATAATGTGACTAAGAGAGTAGAAGGATAACATAAGGAGGAAGAAAAGGGCATACGAAAGGTGAACGGCGAGGGCAAGTTTTGAAAAGTTGAAAAGTAAATGTATCACGGCGCGGGCGGTTCCCGGTGTAAGTCGCCCTAATACAATAACGGAACAAACTGCGCTATAAAATATCACCAGTGAATAAATCTTAGTGATGCGCCCGCCGCCCCTCCCCAGATTTATGCTCATGGAATATCATGAAATAGATAAAATATTAATTGATACAAATAAATATGACAGCGTATTCGTTATAAATAAACATTCGCTTAATAATAAGTAATATACGTAAAAGTTACCGAATTAAGTTTAAATACATCACAAATAATAATGTTTTTTATAGTCATCACAAGGTCATGATAATCGGTTCATTGCAATAAGGAACTGTAGGACAGATTTTGGTTTTTTGCGGACGCAGCAGTAAATTTTTAATAATAGAAAGAATAGGTGTGTTTAAAAGGTTTTAGAGATACAGCGCGTTAAGCAACGCTAAGGCTGGACCCCTACACGCAGCGATATCAAGCATATTAATAGGATTACTAGTACAGCGGGGCGTTATTTAGTGACAAAAGTCACGCGCTGATCAGTGAGCGAGCGAGGCGTGAGCGCAGCGCAGCATCCAGGCGTGAGCGGAGAGCGTGACTGATAAGGCTAGCGCTCCATTGACAGCGAGTTAAAATCAAGTCACTCTTATGAATTACTATATGTAGCTATAGATAACATCACAGCCAAGCAAAGAAAAAATCGTTATTTTGAAACTTAACATAATATAGAAACTTATAATGAAAGAATCAGAACCTTCTTTGGTAACTATTAATTATTATCAGTCGTCATTAGAGCAAAATCAGAAACGATCCTATAAATTTTCATAGCAGCACTCAAAAGTCAATCAACGATCGAAAAAAATCGGTCGCTTTGAAGTCAACGTTCATTATGATAAGTATGATAACCGAGGAAATGTATTTAATGCATTAAGTGCATAAATGCAAATACGTTTGTTATGGGACGATAATGGTAATTATTATTTTTGTATTAAAAGAAAAAACAAAACATAGTTGATTGTTTATTAGGTTAAATATCCGCACCCTATTTTCTCTCACCTTATAGGCACGCAAACACAGATGTAGTGCAAAAATTTGCACCTGCGGTGCGTTAAATCATGTTAAAATTTTCTGGTAACTTTTCCGTTGTGACAAGAAAGTTATCCATAGAAATTTTTAGCTATATTCGTGTCACAGTGAAAAAGTTAGTAAGAAGTAAATTTTAGCTACGACTTTTAACGCACCTTAACGCAGATGCAAGTTTTTCCTTCTCACCGATTTACCATGCTCGAGAGTTAACCTTTGCTACAATACCTCAGTATTTTTTCAAAGAAATACCTACACTCCGTTAGCACGCGTTGAGCCCCGCTAACACTGCGGCCCCGCCCCAACCCACCCTCGCACTGATTGAGCTGCGACAAGTTAAACGATTTGAAACAATTTAATAGAGATCAAAAATTCACCAGCCCGCGCCGCCTGAACTACCGTTTGAAGTTTTTCCTCTCTAAAGGGATTATCGGCGAGCGGTAACTTGGGGTGGGATATTTTATGGCTTTGGTGGATTTCCTTGGTATTATTTTCATTTTTCCGATACAAATTGGACTAATAATTTTAACACTTAATTAAGTGCAACGCGTTAAGCTTGGTGCATTTCTTCTTTCGATCTTTGAGGGTAAGGGTAAGACTGCTGCTAACCAATAGTGATAACTAAAAATGTGGTTAGAGGACTTTCACGGAAATGAATAAAATTACGTTTCACTTGCGTGCGTCGTACCGCATAGTATATTAAACAGATCGGACACATACCTGTTGAACTAACACTGTTGTAATAAACAAATACATATCTATTATATGTATTCATTCATCATGCCTGTATTCCCAAATAGGGTAGGCAGAGCACAAGAATCGCTACATGGACGAAACCATGACTGTTTCACGTTTCGTAGCCATTTTCTAGCATATTTTAATAAATAAATATACGGCTGAAATTTTTTCCACGCATCATCGAATAAGAGGGCTTCGTATTCAACTCAAAATTTTAACTCCCTAAAAAGCAAAATGATTCTTCTCGTAACTTAACTTCAATTTGACAAATCTCCTACAATATGTGGGTTCATACATTACATTTATCGACGGAATAACGCGAGCTTTACATTATTGCAGTCCCTGATCGAGTTCACGTCTACTCCACTTCTTCGCTGTGAGGCTATCAACGTAAATATCTGCAGATTTCAAGCGTTCCCTGGCACACGGGGACAAAATACATTCTCGTCTCGATTTAAGCCTTAAGGCCTCGAACTTAAAGTTCCCACTCTGTGGATTTTGTTAATATAGGACTTTGTCGTAGCAGGAAATCGGGAGATATGCGATTGCGTTATGATAGGATCAGGGTTCATCGTAGCGTGCCCGGCGAGCCCCGGCAGCTCCCATCTCTGTATGACGTTAATGTCGCTTTCAACGCGACAAGCTCTTCTTTATAACAGTGAAGTTCAAAAGAACTAAAACAATCCCATATCGGTACTTACTGCAACTGAGTTCAAAAATTGCGAAGCTACACGCTCCTTGAAGTACTTGAACTCTTTTGAGTGGCACTCGAATGAAACTGATCTATTCGTTTCTTTATTATGGTTCCTGAGAAGTTAGTATCACAAATTCGACACAATGTATAATGGAACTATAAATACTTAATCCAAAAAGCATTTATCTTTTTGTATTCCGCCACGAACATAGTTTTACGAATACGGTTTTGTTAATATAACTCGCTTTTGAACGCATTACTTTCTTGTCTTTTCCTCCGCAGTAGGCTAGAGTCGTTTCATCGTAAGCCCACCTGCACTCCCGCGCATGGGCCGAGGATTACACCGGCATAATGGAGCAGAACGCATCTTCCCCAATCGGCTCATCCGATAAGCACAACCGACCGGAACGCCGTCCCCCTCGCACATCAATCGCACTATCGATTCTCAAAAGTTATAGCAGCCATTTCAATCTAAAATCAAAACATTTTTTCCTCGACAAATGTGACTAGTATTTCGCATCTAACAGGAGTGTTTTTTTAATGTTTGCAACGGCAGTTTTAAACCTAAACATTTTGTTGAAAATGTATTCGTCACACTCATGTATGAACTACATCTACATACATACATCACGCCTGTATGCCCAAATGGTTAAGTAGAGCACTTGAAATTTCTAGAATATACCTATTAATGGTTTCAAGTTGGCAGGTATAGTGACAGGTTACTAGCCTGTCGCTTAAAATATACCTAAACCTATTTCCTTAGTCTCCTCTTACGACGCCCGCGGAAGAAAGGGAGAGGTGTGTTGAACTATACATAATTAATTAATTATCTATGTAATAGAGCAACTAAGTACCTACATAGACAAGGCATTTCATAGCCGCGGATAATCCTATTAGAACTTGCACTTTTTTTTATTACGCCTTCGAAATGTATGTTATTGGTAGATAACTAGATAAGACAGATTGCAAAAGGTGAAATGCTTCGGAAAGTTGGACTGTTT
This sequence comes from Adoxophyes honmai, assembly GCA_005406045.1. Taxonomy (NCBI): domain Eukaryota; kingdom Metazoa; phylum Arthropoda; class Insecta; order Lepidoptera; family Tortricidae; genus Adoxophyes; species Adoxophyes honmai. The sequence goes on from BHDV01065421.1 coordinate 36,189, forward strand.
AAAACTCTTGTCTATGTGTAAGTATCACTTAGATGTTCACAAAAGTTTCAGCATCAAAGAGTCAAATTATCTGTAGTAAAATATCAAAAAAAAATCGATGCTGAATCTATTGTCAACGCAACTCATTCATTCCAGAAAATAATAACCTCATACAACTCTGAAATGACTGTCTAGTCTAGACCAAGAAATTGACAGCCGTGGGATGCCGTGCGCTCTTATGAAACATACATATTTACGAGAAGTCATCAAGCAACTTGGTCTCCAACATCTGCACTTGCAGACTAATATGGCAAGACATGTCACTGTCTAACTAGAGATGTCGGAAAATTACACGCGAGACGTCTAGCGCGTGTTGCAGTGCTAATAAGCGTACTGGTGGCTCAAGAAACAGCCACTTAATACGTGTGTATTTTTGAGAAATTTTCGATTCATTCTAATGTTTTAAGTATAAGTGGGGAGTTTTATTTATACCGATGTGTTTCCTTTCATTTTAATGTTTATAACAAAGTAGCGCATGGAATCAAATTCGAGATGTTTATTCTCACGATACAATTCAGCTTTGTTTGTACCTCTTGGTAATCTTAGTACCTACTACTGCAAGAAGTCTAATGTAATGTGACTTTGTTGCAACTACAGGATGTAAGATAAAGTGACAGTATAAAATTACAATGTATTATAATTACAGCAGCAAGTATAACATGCGAGGCAAAACAATGCTAATACCTTGAATTGGTATCGCTGGTCTGGGACGGTACCTACCGGCAAGCGGAGTGTAGGGCTGCCACCTCTCAGATCTTACGCTTTGCACAAACATGTATACATACATACATGACGCTTGTTTTCCAAAATAGGGTAGATAGAGCGCGCGAAACGTTACATACTTAAACTAAACCAAAACTATTTCACATTAATATGTAGCATGTTTTTTAGGTTTTAAGTTGTCAGGTATAATACGCTTAATGCTACACTTTTTTAATGAGATTTTCAGGCTGGCACTTTGAACTTAACTTTTCAAAGATGTTTTACGTAAATCTTAAAGTAAAATTCGCAACGCGTATTTTTACTCGGTGCGTGAATCTGACTTGCATCTGATGGAATGTCTATTGTTTATCTCGAAGAAGAGTCTATTGGAATTTAATTGAATGAAAACTTTAAATTTACATTACGTGGTGCCGAGTTTACCTACAATTTCAACTATTCATTTCTTCCATGGATATCTTACGAGGCGACTGGAAATACTGGAATATGCCAGATGTCACTGTCACTGTGGCTACGTAACGTGAAATAGTTACGAGTACGGTTTAGTACTCTGCCCTGCCTAGCCCATTTGAGAACGCAGGCGTGATGATTTTTACTTTTTTTGTTTTCAAATATAATCGTATTTGAAAACAAATGTTAATAAATAATTCGTTACGTAACGTTTCGTAATTATACTGAATTATTAAAAAAAATACTTACTACATAGGTATTTAACCGTCGTGGCTGGCACCCCTGACCGCGGCGCTGCCGAGTCAGCATGCGAGGTGGTTTCCTGTTGCACACTGCGATGCAGCTGGTGGGACTGTTTCACAGTCAAGAACCAATTGATTCAACAATATTGTATTATTTACCTGTAATGAAAAGTAAACATTTCTTCAATATCAAGTAATCTCTCACACGGAATCCCAATCCTTAAAAAATCACATCACCTAATAGATTACTGCGATATGACTGTGAAATGTTGTATAATCTTTCTCTACCTAAGCTTGGCTTTGTAAAAAGGCATCAGAACTTAAACCATGCCTAATTTCCTAAAAAATTGGTGCGGTTATTTAGGTATGAAAAGATAACAAACTACAGATAGGCCAGAATTGCTTTTGCATTCAGCGGGGTAGGTAATATTAGTAGTGATTTAACCAAGTATGCAAAAATATTTTAGTCCCATTGACTATCATAATTGAATGTCCGACTTATGAATAAATACACATAAAACCAATCGTCATTCATAGCCATCGAAGTAAAATAATCCTCCGGATTATTTTACAAGACCTTCCTATCCTGATTAAATTTCAAGAAAATCCGTCAAAGTCTACATCGAGACATTAGTAGCGGCCGGCTCCGGACCCAATCCTTTCAACCTATTCAGGAGGCGGACAGGGATTATATTTTTACACAACACAAACACAATCATGACTAATCGGATCCCGGCAAATGGACGGTCATTTGGAGAACGATCGGAGCCGGGAAATGTCCCGGTGACTATCTAAAGTATTGAGATAATAGGCGCGGGGCGGCCGGGGGTCGCTCGTGAGGAATAATGTAAGTGTCCTGGCGACATTTGCGCCGAACTGCCGCCGACCTCCGGCTCTTACTTATGCGGTTTTTAATATTTTTATTGTAATGGCGCTGGTCACTTGAGAATAAAACTCCGTGGAGAATATAGAGTTGACAATCTTTACATGTTTTTTTATATTGCTAGCACCACGGAATTTAATATTGATGTGTGATTCCTCACAATCTTAAAATCCCACGTCCAATTCAAATAAATAATACCCGAGTCCACGAAACTTAACCAAATTACTATTAAGTACGGATAGACACATGTAGTTCGAGTCGGATTAGTATCTAAATAATTAGCCAACTCGGTAATCCAATGAACATGTAACTATTTTGTAGGCAATGTAATTACGGGACGGGATTACACATTACGAGCTAATCGGCATATTATATGTAGAGACATGCATGCCATTTGTAAACGGTAATGGCCGTGATGTATAAATCTGTACCTCGAGTTTGTACATTTGGATACAAAAGTACCTACCTATACATATGTATATGTCGGCTTATTTAGCACGACAGAGCGCGAGTAGGGTTGGGCACGACATAGAGTACGCTATGCCCGACACTGTCTAACTAGAGACGAAAGTGACAGGCACTCTATCCCGCACGCGCGTGTTGCTGTGCTAAGCCTATTGGAAAAAGCGATGCGCGAACTTATCCCCACCGCTCAAAATCTTGTCAAGTTTATTGCCAACCGCTATACGTGTATTAATGAAATACGTCACATCTCCATGGCTTTCCATGTTTCTAATGTCCGAGGTAAAGGTTGTAGAAAAGTGTGTAAAAAACAGCTGCGGCGCGCCGACACCCTCGCGGCGGCCATTATTGTTGGCGGCCGCCGTAAAATCGGCCATAAAGTCCAAGAGTCACGCGGACGCGCCGATACATATCTCCGCACTTATTGAAACTTTCTTCTTACTACTAATAAATAATTTCGCTTTTAAGAAGACAATTTCCGTGGCCAGGAAGCGATATGGCATGAATGATCGTAGTTTTTATTTTAACAATGTCGCGAGGCAGGAGATTGGAATCAGCGATTTTATTTTTGATGCCATAGCGTCGTAGCCAGTTTTTGAGATAAACTAAAATGCTTTTTTTAATAGACAATGCAATCATAAGAAAGATCTAATATCATAAATTACATACTTAGTCAAATATGTTAACCATATTTATGTTTACGCGGGACTTAATCACGGTATGATTTAATTACCTCTCGACGTCGACGTCGAGAGGTGATAAGTCCCGCGTAAACATAAATAATTGTGAGAATCACGAAAGTTTAAAGCAGTATACATATGTTAACCATAGTTGTATCAAAGCCAGACCAAGCTAATAAAGGCCAAAGCTTTTCATTTGTGTCAATTCAAAGTCTAGTGTTACGAGTCACAAAAATCATTCATGAATGAAAACAAATGCGCATAGGTAAGCAGTATTACATAGGTACTATACATCCAAACACAATATTTGCGTCGCACGAAATCAATAATAAATAATAAAACTCTACGTGCATATCTGACTGGTCAAACGTAATATACGAGCTGAAATAAAATCTGTCAGTGACCATTTATGGCGGAGGAGTCTGGTTATTAAAATGTAGCGGAGCGGGGGCGCGCCGGCTGCGGCCGCCGCTGATTTATGCCCCGACCAGCAGTATTTTATTCCACGGGCGCCTCAAAGAAACTATAAGTTTCCGTTGGGCAGACCGGGGAGTAGCCTGTAAATATTGTCTCCGCTCGCTGCATCAATGCCGATACATCTATATTTATTACGCTCCTTTGCAAGATAATTTGGTAATGGATCGGGGTCATTAGATTCTTATTCACAAGGCGGGGTATCGCAATGTGCCTTTGCAGCAGATTATGTTAAATATTTTTTGTATTTAAATAGATTTTCAGTGGAATATTCAGTAAATTTAAAAATTTATCTTACAGCGAAACTAGAACGATAAATCATTAATACCTATACTTTAGCACTTTCCTTCTATAATCTGTACTAATTTGTCTGTATGTCTGTCTGATAATTATGTTTTCACACTGCACCTGCTGTTTTGTACGAAAATAGTCTCCCGAAGTCCCGAGACTGGACGTCGCGTCGGCTTTTTGCATGTATCTACCCATATTACACGCAGACGAAGCCGTGAGCTAGTAATGTAATATGGGTAGGGGTAGATACATGCAAAAACAATGTGGAATGTGGAAGCTGTAGCTGTAAAATTCCTAGAGTTATTCTAATGGGACCTATTTCATTTTGAAGAAAACTATTCTGAATTTAGGACGATTCTTTATTCATAATGCACCGTCAAAAGTGACACAAAAGAGAACGAAGGCAATTTGTCCGTCACCGAATCGTACCGGAGGCGACAACCAAAATGAAGGGTATTTTCCAGTCCTACTTGTGCCCTCATGCAAAAGTTCTACCTGTACAAGAAAAAAATATTTTGTTACGGAGTTATGAATCTCTTATTGGATCTCACTTGAGGCAAAAGCATTTCCATTTTTTCGTTTCAAATCAAATAATATGGGAAAAAATTGACTGAGGTCTTCTCTCAAGAAGTATTAATTTTACAAAAGAAAGATGGAAGGAAAGTAAAACAATGCCCAAAATACGCACATACATACAACCACGCCTACTGTACTCCCAAAGTAAGTAAAGTGCTCTGCTTCAGTCAACTCGTGACCACGATCGCTGTAACGCGGCCGAAACGTCGAGAAGGTAAATAAAATCGTGATTAAGTCCTGCGTATAAATATGAGTGAGAATCGCGAAAGTTAACATTACTTTACAGTCAACTTTACTGTATTTACTTCAAAACTGTGCAACTGTCACAAAAGAAATTGGACAAATTAAACATTGCCAGGCCGGTTGTCAATCAAGCGCCGGCCGGGCGGGGCGCGCTGACGCTGACGACTCATTAGAGGGCCATTACTGCCACCATATCTACGGGCGCCCGGGGACCCTGAACGCTGCTGAAGAGCATTAGAGGAAACTGCGCTTCGAGCTTCCTGTAGCCGTCATATGATTTAGGCACGAAAATAAAATAAAATGGGACGAAAGTGACGCCAGTTCGCCCGAGTAAAACCTCATACCTGATAAAATTCCAAAGTTATATTTCGTAAAAGTTTTTTTCAGAATTCATATGTTCCCAAATGGCGTACTTAGGCAAAACACTCGAAATGGGACAAAGACTAAACCTATTTCATGTTTCAAAGCAACTTCTAGCATAATTTTAGGTTCAAAAGAGATGAAAAATGCATAACTGTGACAGGTTGTTAGCCTATCCAGTGACGTAACTAGCATGGGTACCACCCGGTGCGGATATTGTAGGTGTAAACCTAAAAATAATTAAAAACCGTTAAAAATAAAAAATAATTATGATTAATGTGTTGTACCGACACTCCTAGCTACGCCTCTGAGCCTGTCGTCTAAAGCTCTAAACCTATTTCCGTAGTCGCCTCTTACGACATCCACGGATGAAACAAAGGTGTTTCTAACCTGATACCTACCACGTGGAAAATTGTTATTATTATTTTCAAGAATTACACAATCAGCTATTGTATAGGGGAAGCGTAGAAGCCGTTTGCGAGTCATTACCCGGTCAATGAATTACGCTAAGTCCAATTACGTGATTGGATTAGCACCGGCCGCGTCGGCTCAACGCCTGCCGGCTCACCCGGCTGCTTCCGGTACTACTCAAACTCCGGTAGCACTCGGTAGAACCTTGCTATTGGGTCAATCGACTACTTTGTCCTAGCCGGCTTAGCACAGCTCGGCGCGAGCAAAAATGCTTGAGAGATAAAGACAAGTATACTTGTCACTGTCTAACTTTAGACGTCAGAAAATGATACATACAGTATATATGTATCTATCCCAGATATGGGTCTTATAAAACTACTTCTCTGAGAAGAAAACTGTTCTAGAAAAATTTACCAGAAAAGAAGTGATGGTTTTGACGTATCTGCGCTTCTAGTGACAAAGTTAGGTTAAACATACATACATATCCTCACGCCTGTATTCCCAAGAGGGGTAGGCAGAGCACATGAATTCATAAATCCAGTGCCACTTTTAGCAATTTCAAGGTAACCAGATGGTTAAACGTGATATGTATTGCAGTGACAGGTTGCTAGCCCATCGCCCACAATGCACTAACACTTTCCCAGAGTCGACCTCTTACGACACCCACGGGAAGAAACCAACACTTTAATTGCATTTTGAGCGACATAGGTTTTTTTTGTCACGGGTGTTGTAGATTACGAGTACATACATACATACATACATATTCTCACGCCTGTATTCCCATGAGAGGTAGGCAGAGCACATGGATTCAAAAATCCAGTGCCACGTCTAGCAAATTCAGGGTAACCAGATTACGAGTACATACTAGCGGTAAAAACTAAAAACTACATACAAGATTTCAAATCAGGTATGAGTTTCAATGTTTGTTTTAGCATTTTTAGCTATAAACCTATATACCTATTTAATATTATGAAGGATAACCCGTATGGATATACATATAGAATAGCATCTCTCCGTTTCTTCCGTGGATGTCGTAAGAGGCGACTAAGGAACAGGGGCGTAGCTACCAAGGGGCTAGGCGGGGCAGTGCCCC
>BHDV01065421.1:43137-66363 GCA_005406045.1 Adoxophyes honmai
AATCAGTTATAGGTGTGGGGCCCCCATTTTTTTATTTGCCCCAGGGCCCTTGGTTACCTAGCTACGCCACTGCTAAGGAAATGGGTTGGTGGACTAATGATTTAAGCGGCGATATGAAGTTAAACCAATTAAATCAGTATAAGTATCATAGCCTGAAATAAGACCATTCTGTTATACTTTAGGTAGAATTTGAGCGCATTAGTGACATAAAATACGACAGTGTATAAAATAGGTATACAAACTACGATTAATTAATCATTTGCATTGACTCTAGGAAGGTATTCCATTTTATTTTTCGATGCCTTTCATCAATACATTAGGAGATATACATTCCACATACATTCATGCAATCACGCCTATGTTCCCAAACGGGATAGGCAGAGCATATGAAATGTGACATAGACATAACCATGATTATGACTATTTCACGCCTGATACATTCCACATTTTTTCATAGAATTTTTAAACCACAAATTAGCGCATAACGGTACAAAAACATAGGTAACATTATTTATTTTCACTCAAAAGCAAACTCTACAGTATACTCAATCAATTCGACTTAAATACTAGTTTTTTATTAACATAATTAAAATCCATATGATATTATTGTTAAGGAAATTTCTACTTTCACAAGATAAAGCTTAATGCTTTAAAAGCTTTTAATTTTCCACACTGCAGACTTCGAAGATTTGCGGGAACGGTAATTTACCCCATTTGTAATTATCATCCTACTACTAAAGTACTTTCATATTATTTTAAAGGTAGTCATTTATTTTATACTGGGAATTATTGAAGCAAAGGTCAACGTCCGCTGAGGCACATTTACCTACATAACACAATCGTGTTTTGCAATTTTGTTTAAATATTGCAAAATTTCATCGCAAGCGAAGCATTTCTTGATTGTTACTGTTTCAAATATGCGAATTATGCTAATTTTACATAAGTGTTGAATTTAATACGTGTATTCACGTATCAATAATAATAATACCTACTACGACGGTAGGTACATTGTTTATAAAAGTAACTAGTTTTAACTAGTACCTATAGGTAATTAAAAACGTTGGCGAGTGGATTTTGTGAGAATTTAAATATTTTCTTAATACTTTTTTTGACTGTTAGTATATGCATAGGCTCCCCATGTGGTGTCGAGTTAAAATTACATCTCTCATTTTCTTATTCTTCTCTATCATCACAATCAGAATCATAATCATCTCTACAAAGTATAAAACAAAGTCGCTTCCCGCTGTATATCCCTATGTGTGCTTCCAATTACATCATAGAAAACTACGCTACGGATTATACCTAATGCTGTTTTTTTAACAGATACTGTAATTCGAGGATTCGAGGGGAAGTTTTATACTTACCTACATAATAAGACATGCATAGTACTATAGTAGAGTTTGATAATTTTAGAGGTTTCTAATGTGATGTCGTTAATACACATTTATTTGCGCTTACATAGCAAATGCTGGCTGAACCCTAATGACAATAAATCTGTATAAATATCTGTAGCATTTTTAAATGTACCAGTGCAAAGCTTGGGCGGGTTTCTAGTATTTTATAGGCTAGTACCTACTTGTTACTATGTTAATCTAATTTGAAACCGAAAATTGACTAAAACGTAAACTAGTTAAGGACTTGTGATGTTTAGATTTTTGTGATGCGTACTTCCGCAACGTGCAGCGTTTGGTAGATGGATCTAATGATAAAATGAAAATAATGCAAATGGGTATTTTTTAGGGTTCCGTACCCAAAGGACCCCATTACTGAGACTTCGGTGTCCGTCCTACCGTTCGTCCATCCGTTGGTCGCCAGGCTCTATTCACGAACCGTGCTGGCTAGACTGTCGAAATTTTCGCAGATTATGTATTTTTATTTGCCGCTATAACAAAAAATACCAAAAATAAAATAAAATAATTATTTACGGGGGCTCCCATACAACAATCGTGATATTTTTTTAGTGTTTTGCTGGATATTATTAACGGGAACAGGCAGACACTTAAAATATAATTTGTTTTTGGGTGATGAATGGTACGGAACCCTTCGTTTGCGAGTCCGACTCGCATTTGGATGTTTTTTCTTCCAAATCAATTACCCCCTCTCACATTTTTTTTCCACTTTGTTAAATTATAATTTCCACTTAAGTCACGGTACAACATATGACCATCAACGGCATTTTTAAAATTGCGCATCAATTCTGCAAATTTCATCAGAACAAATCTCGTAAAGGGGGTCCGTACGTGCATAGTTTGGAAATGGGGGTCCATTACAGAATCATTAGCGTCCGATTGTTTTGCGCGAACATCGAACCTTGCCCGGCGATTAGCGATACATTCCTACACCCCTAAAGGTTCCTATGCCCTTTGCTTTACGGGTTAGGTTGGAATGGTCTACGCGTGATTGTGGAACGCTAGCGTACCCCTGTCTGACCACATGCTGATTGAACCCTTGTTTCACTAATTCGACGCTTAACCTTGATTCCTCTTAATCGTTGTCGCTTTGTGTTGATAATTTTAGGTGAATTATCGCCTGCGTATGAACATACCTACTAGTATACATATAATATTCGGAAGTATATCCACACGTTTAACCGTCTGGTTACCCTGAAATTGCTAAACGTGGCATTGGATTTTTGAATTCATGTGCTCTACCTACCCCTCTTGGAAATACAGGCTTGAGAATATGTATGTATTATGTATCCACAATATTTGGAGAGGTACCTCCTTAATGGTCGGGAGATTATTAATTGATTCCAGACCCACCGTAGAACCTGTTTACAGATAACTTCATTGTGACATTGCAATTCTTAAATCTTTATTAAATTGGTTCAACCATACCCATAGGCATAGTGCCTTTTATTTTTGAACGGTTTAAGTATGTATATACTGATTGAAATTTAGTTTCCAGCTTGTTTCAAAACTTTCAAATCCTAATAAGGTAAATGTCCCCTTCATCGGCAGTGCCGTTTCATCGGCAGTTACACATTTTAGGCTCTAAGTGTACAGTTTATGATTTATATTCGTTTCTCGTATTTTTAACCGATAGCCTTGTATCTTCTCTTTCATTTACACCACGTCAGTTCTCCTTGTTTTCGTCAGTATGGACGCTGTGAGTGTTTAAACAGCTCGCGTGCTTTGTTGTATGGAGCTTCTTATGAAAAACGCTAAGGATTGGCGCGTGTTCCTTAAGGTCATAAAATGTTATTTTGTGATAGTTTTGTTTTTAATTGTGTTTCCTGTGTTAGTAAATTTAATTAGCTATAGATGTGAGACGATTTAAGTGCATTTAGTGTAATATTAACTATATAGTGCCAATTAAACAAACTGCCGGTGAAAGGTCAGTGTCATTTGTGAGCTGAAGGTGCTATCGGCAGGCCGCCGGTAATAAGGAAAGCGAAGGTTTTATATTTTTATTGCCATGTTGTTCAAACTAAATTATTTATAAAATGTAAGTGCAAAAATTTGTAAACGAAGATATTTATGATTTTTAGAGCAATCATCGTGCATCAGTTATCTTGGTAGATTTTGAGAAAAATGCGTTCAAACTTTTCCAGTTTTGCTTATTTTCACGCCTTTTTTAAGCTAGGCCATACTGCTGTTACAAAATAATTTGTACAAATAATTGCACGTATAAAATGGTTCTCAAAGGAAGTTTATATGATTGTTTGTCCATCGTAGCATCTATAAAATATCACATGATATCTTTTTAATGTCACTTATGTTGACAAAACACTATTTCCCAAAAACTGCCGGTACTAAGGTTCATCAAAATATGCCCTGCCTATTCATCGGCGGGGGTGCCGATGAAACGGACCCCATAGTGCCTGTTATCGGCAACGCCTTGGCTACACACTAGGTGTTTCACACGAAAGTCGATTTTATTGACTAGTAGGCAAGGTCGGAATTGAGTTGTATGCCATTACTGGTTCACCGTTGTTTGTTAAAAATAGGCAGTGGTTCTCAACATTGTAATCAGGTACAGCTTGTAAGTTTCGACTTAGATTTTGTGAAGATCTATTTTCGTTAGTTTGGTGACGCTTTGAAGACAGATTTTTTTTGGTGCAGAAGAATATTTATATATTGAGCTCAGAAAAACATGGAGTACTCACATCTTAAATTGAGTTTAGCTCGACATGTTTCATGGAGTTGTTCCATGGAGTGTAGCCCTTCCTCTAGAAGCCGAGACGGCTAATGCCAAACGCGGATTGCGCATCTTTCATTTTGCATAAAGTTTGAGAACCACTGACCCCCCGACTTCCATACTTTGTTTTCCTAGTACGGTAAAAGGGTCATATGCTGCCGATTCCTGGTGCAAATCTCGTTTCTTAGTACGATGAATGGTACAAATGGTGTTTTCCAGCATATTTTACGTCAAAAAATGATTTAATTAATTTTAGGGCATGCAGCAAAATGTGGAATGAATTGAGTGGGTGGCAAATTTATCACCCTTTCATTTGAAACCCTAATTATAGCTGTGAGTGCCTTCCATCCCTTAATAAAAAAATAAAAGTGCACCTAGGTCTTAAGGTGCCGGTGAAACGGACATTTACCTACTAAGGGACAGAAATTAGAAAACAGATATACCGTGCACTTTATCTGTCATGTAAAGGTCTGTTATTTATTCGACGATACTACATTCCAAACATACATACACATACATAGATAACTTCTGTATTCCCAAATGGGAAAGGCAGAGCACACAAAAAGCTATTAGACAAAACCATAACTATTTCACGTTTCGTGGCCAAATCAACCTTTTTAGGTTTTATGTTGGCAGGTATACTTAATAGTGACAGGTTGCTAGCCTGTTGCCTAAAATAAACCTTAACCTATTTCCTTAGTCGCCTCTTACGACATCCACGGAAGAAATGGACTATGCTAAACCTGATACCACACGGAACATTCCAAGTCTACCTAACATAGGAAACGTAGCATACTCGCACACAGTTTCTATATATAATTTATAACACAATCAAAACTACTTCCTTTTAAACAATGTGTTGAATTATGACACAGTGTACAGTTACATGGTCGTATAAAAGGATTCCATTGGCATTAGAGCCGTTACCTTGGTGCATTTGTGCAACCCGAGCCGCCGACGACTTGTTTTGCGAACACTTCTAACGAAACGATTGTTATTGTGGTTACGACACGTGGTAACAATGTATTTATTAAGTACTTAGTTTGGACGCTTTCGTAATGGTCAAGTATTGAAATCATACTTCTTTGACTGAATACAATCGACGTTTTAGATCCCAGAATGGGGTTCCGTAGCAGTTATGAAAACTGTTTAAGACTGTAAACTGCGCTGCTTACCTATCAGTTTTGTCTTTAAATTCACCTGAAGGTTTGATGTTATGTACACGTATGTATGTATGTGTCTTGCCAGAAAGACAGATAGATAGTCAACAAAATGATCCATTTAAAAAAAATAACAAGTAGGTAGGTAACTGGACGAATCACAATCTCATCTAAACACCAAATAACGCAATTTTATAATTATTCGTATGTAACATAAGAGTTACATCCTTAATTTTTTTTTAATTGCAGTCTTTAATTCTACGAACTTTTACAATGATCACTTTTGCTTTCAAAGAGTGATTAAAATGATTCGAAGCAACCTTACCTTGCTTTTGTGGTAGCTGGAACACGGGGGTGGCTATCGCGCCCGCCCAAGTCTTCCACGTAGCGTGGGCACAGGATGTCGCCTGCAACATGATACCCAGACTAGGTACATAGTCGACTAGCTTCGAAAGTAACATTACAATTGTATGGCCATTTGTTATGATGAAGACTTGGTAGGTCTACAGTATGTAATACAATCTAACTCTTAATTTAAAATTAATGCAAATGAAAAAACTACGTTTTGAAGGAGGTAACAGAAAGCACTTGAAATATTCATGTGCCATTCCCAAAATTGATATTCCAAAACCTAGTCATATCCAGTTTCCACTTATTATTTTTCTACATACGCGGCTATTGGTTTAGAATATTTCGAGTAGACAAAAAGCTTTCATCTACCATTCGAGGCAGGTGGCGCGCTAACAGCATGCGACGGTTCGTTTGCCCACAATTGCGTTGGGACCCGCGGGGCGCCGCCGCCGCTCATACCCGTCGGAACATCAAATGTGGAAAGAACGTCGTGTTCTAATCTCTATTAGTTTTACAATATCAACGTCGTAAGAACGACATTCTTCTCAATTTAAGCAGCTTCATGTCTCGTCCGCTGTAGTGCAGTAATTTGCTGAGTCAAAAATTTGCAATGCGACGTAGAGCCGTTTCCATATCATTTGCCAATCTCGACGCCTTTGATGCGGATCCCGCGACGCGTTAAACAAGAGTCGAAAGAGCGCGGGCGCCGCGAGGAGGCTTGAGGGCGACGTAATTCACTTAAGTCATGCTTAAAGCACGCATCCGGGAGCTTTGCCGAGATTTTCTACTTTTTACCATAACGTCCTCCTGCTGTGATAATACTTTATTCAATTATTTGATTGCTTACTTGTCTTACACGAATATTCAACAATTCTGCGAATTAAGTAACATGGTGAAATGAGTTTTGGAAGGTCTCGATCCACCTTTCCCAGCGGAAGGCCGTAACAATAGGCCCATTCTTATAGAATTGGGAGCAGCATAATCCTAAAAAATCCCGCAAATAAATTTCCAATTACATGGGAAATAAATGACATATTCGGTTTGCACAAATCCTTAAAACGTCATCCAGATATCCATTACATGTCTATTAAATCTTACGACATATATTTGTGGGGCTCAGTCAGCAGCGCTCCCCTCGCAAACACGGCGGCGATTACGAGCTCGGCCGACCGAAGTAAACGAATATGAAACACATGCGGGAAGACGAATGCAAAATGTACTCGTCAAGATTTTGCATAGGCAAACAGTAGGACACCCCTTCCGCGAACACTCGCGGCGGGCGCGGCGCACGCGTGGCTGGGCGGACGCATTATCTCGTGGAAAAATGATCAAGTGGAATACAAATTTGACGCATTCTATCTAGAGTTGATTTGCAGGGAGGGGGGCTGCCGACTGCGCGGAAAAATGGAATAGTCGGCGAAAGTTTCTCGGGGTCAAGTACCCAGTTTCCTTTGTTATAGATGTAGGTAAGGTATCACAACTTCAAGGGATCTGAAGTGTTTACTAATAAAAAATGCAGTCAAATTGAGAATCTCAGTATTTTTGAAGTCAGTCATTAAATCTATGAAGTCAGTAAAAAAGCCATTGAAAGTCCCCCGCGTTGTGCCGAATTCAGAAATTAAATTTCTTCCGTGAATGTCAAACTAAACAACTAACGATTAGGTAAGTATGATTAGGTACGATTTAAGCCACGTGCAGTCACATTCCTTTTTACCTAGCTATAAACTTGAAATTGTACTAACGGTTGCAACGTAGCTGGCGGTTATCCGTATTTCATTTGTAAATAAATAAATACCTTGTAGTAATATGAGCTGTATTGTTTCATGAGACCCTCCACTGCTTATCAGCGCTGACTCGTCCGTCGGCAGTGAAAGTCAGCTCACAGCGAAACGCCACTTGTTTACGACACGACGCAGATTTCCCTTGAACCGCGATAAGAACTGACCACACTTGCACTGTTTACAAGAGTAGGTAGTTCACCTTTATTCAGTCGGGGAAAATCACAGATACAATTTATCCATACACGTGTCGTGTAATTCAGATCGTTTTTACATGTTAAGACTAAAAAACATCCGCATTACGCATTTCATATCATTACCTTAGTACGGCAAGTTCACGAGTTTGTAAATAGGCAACGGCGGTAAGTTTAGGAAAAGTTTTTGTAACGTGTAAATTGTTAGAGAATTATGTTACCGTAATATCTATAGTCGTTGCCAGTGTTCAGTATACCTACTTAATTTACGGTAGGTATAGCCCAAATAGACAAAAATAAATAGGAAAACGTCTACTTTTGTTATTTTAAACGAGATTTAAAAGTGATCTTTAGATTTCTTAACGGCCATTAAATTTATGAACCCGTATGATGTCGGGCTTACAATAACTCCTCTCCATTTCCTCCGTGGGTGTCGTAAGAGGTGACAAAGAAACATAGGTTAAGGCTTCGTCAAACGTCAGGCTAGCGGCTGGCTTACTAACTTAAAACCTCTCCCTCCACCTTTTTCATTCATCTAACAACTTGACTAGGTATGTAACATTTCTTGTGTTCTACCTACACCATTTGGGAATACAGGCGTGATGTATGTAGGTAAGTAGGTATAAAAAAGTAGGACTTTTGATAATTACATTTGTCTCTTATTCGATAGTAGCAGCAAGTAAAGGTAGCTAAGGTACTTTGATGTTTTTACGTATATTACGTGATTCATTACTTAGGTACCCTTATAACGTTTCCTATCTTTGGTCATTATTACGAAGAGAGCCTGCGTTGCGACAGGCCGACCCAATTAGATCCAAAGTGTACGCTTCTCTGTTGTAACAATACAAAGGTATCTAACCTTTCGAGAGTAGTTTATTAAGAGAAGAAAAAATAACCCTTTAAGTACACAACGTTGTGATGATGATGTTTTAGAAACAGGCACGCTTCTTGGCAATTTCAACTGCATCATAGCTTAGGTACAGTTACCGCTACTGGTTGGATGTGTTACCTATGCGTACGCGTTCCAGGGTCCATGCAGGTGGGCAGCCGGCGCGAGGTCCCGGCGTGATTGTGTCAACAACACCACGTGGAGTTCAAATCTAGCGAAAACCTGACCTACAAAGCTAATTTGAAGGACACCGAGAAAAGGAGAGTGACCTGACGTAGCAGCATCTAAAGTGATGAGTCGCGCGTGGGCGCGGGCCGCTCGCTCAGCTCAAGTAACGACCTATCGATTGGCAATACTGCCTAGTTAGCGATCCGCGCGCCCCCGCGCCCCGCCGTAGCCGGCCACGTTTTACGCTCTGCGTACTGAAAAGTATCTTTCATGAAAGCTGCTTCAATGATGTTAGGTTTTTTTTAATGTGAGACAGGATAACGCGGGGCTCAGGGCAATGAGGATGTGGTTATTAGAGATTTTCTTTAGAGATAATAAGAACTTGTATTTATGTCAATGATTCGGTTTACATAAGTACCAAAATTCTTTTGTACATTTTTCCCAATCTCAATGGTATTTGATAATTATAAAGCATAAATTAGAAAAATCGCTTTCTATTTTCTTATCTGAATAGAATTTTACGTTTTTAGGCTGGCCTTCCATAAATATTCCACAAATATTTAAGCATGTCCTTGCATACGGGTACACAACTACACATACTTACAAAATGAAAGTTTTGATCCAATACAGCTTATTAAAATGATCCAGTATTTATTTTTGTATTCTTTTTGTCACTGTATGGAAATTTATTAAAGCAGTATGCTTATATTGCTATTTTTTTGTTTTAGGAGTTAGAAGGACTCTGCTTTAGCATGATTACCTACTTGCATGGGTTTCTCCAGCATTCCTTTATTTTGTGTAAATAAATAATAACCAAAAATGTTCTTGGTTAAGATCAGAAGGTTATTGACCTCGTTTATCCGTCGTCACATTTAAAATTCCTCTCTTGATCACGTAACAGAAAATGCGTGTGCCAGATAAACAACAAAATCGCCTCGATTCGCCATCTAACCAACAATTGGAAATCATAACAACACAATTTATTGACATCTATTCAAATGAGCGTTAGTCACGTTCAAAACACGTGTCGGTGTTGTCGGGTAGGCAGAGGGAAGGGCCGGAGCGCCGCTTACGAGGCGCTGCTGGCTCAGCACGGGCCGCGGTCGATACTCCCGCTCTCTGGGTCGTGGCTGTAAAGAACTTACCTTGCTCACTTTTACTATTCACGTTCTTATACTTTCGCAGTTGCAGAGAGCTGGGAACTTAACTATTATCGAATAGAATGCCAGGAACAGAATGGCAAGGGTTTTTTTATTTTTAATTTCAGCCTTTATTCCGTGTTGGTGTCGGATGTAGCACGCTCTCCATTTCTTCTGTGGATGTCTGGGGGAAATTGGCTAAGGTATATTTTAGGGGACTAGCTAGCAACTTGTCACTGTTACTATAACCAAACCAACATGCTAGGCTATAAAATGTGAAATAGTCGTAGTTTTGTCTATGTAGCGTTTCGTGTGTTCTGCCTACCCCATTTCGGAATACAGGTATGATGTATGTATCTAGCCTTCAACACATTTACATCATTGTAGTTTCAGGTATCACATTAGGTCTTTGATTTATGTCCTATTTTTAGAGTTCTGGATCAAAATTGTATAATGAACCCTTGTGGACTGAGTAAATCCGTCTGTCCATCACAGCTGTTTGTCACAGGAACTACATATGATATAAACTTGAAGCTTGGAGTAGGTTTAGTTTAGCAAATAACTGAAAAATAAATCAGAAACAACTTTTTCCTAATATTCATACGTTGCGTAGTTTTTGAACTACATAGGTATAACGAAAAAAATACCCTTTCACCTCCGAAGATTGTTAGAGTGAAAAATCACGAAGCACTCTACGTCATAGAGATTAATAACAAAACTGGAAAAATCTAATCTCTAAATGTTACAGGTTTTAAGATTGTAGGTACCTAATAGAAATTTAAATCCTGGACCTCTTGACCGGTTTTAAGATTTAGGACAGCATTGACAGCTTGACAAAACACTACCTAGTGTACGCTATTAGTTTGCATAGAGAGTTTTTTTACATATAATGGAACTATTAAAGTACCTACATCTGGGGGCACGGCTGTGCCCCCACCAAGTCGAGCAAAAAAGCGTCACGGCCGTACCATCCTTTTCTCGAAGCAATTCAGACCATTTTCGACCCCCTGTAACTTCGTTGTGGATAAAACTAGAAGACTGAAATTTTCAGTAACCATGCAAGCATTGTAAGGACACGTATATTTCAAATTTCATTCAATTTGAACCAGTATTTTAAGAATTATAACGGGTCAAATTTCTTAAATTTGTCACTCACTGACTCAACGATCATCAAAAGTATAAGGCACTTCTAGCAGACCTAGAAGCTTCAAATTTGGAATATAAGTAGTGTTTGGTGTATGAATCAAGGAAAAACTAAAAAAACCGGCCAAGTGCGAGCCGGACTCGCGCACGAAGGGTTCCGTACCAAAAACTGCAAAAAATCAGAATTTTTGTATGGGAAAAAAGTAGAAATGACTGCAAAATACAAAAAGAAATGAGATCCTATCAAAAACAATACTTGTCAAAAAAAACCAACTCTCGCAACTCAGTTGTTCTGCGGTAAAAAGTTGTGAGATCCATGTAATACCAAGTCGGTATAACATGGTATAAATAAATATATCGAGACTTGGCCATCGCCTGAAAACGCATGTAAATTCAATTATTTAGTGCGATGGCCAAGTCTCGATATATTTATTTATACCATGTTATACCGACTTGGTATTACATGGATCTCACAACTTTTTACCGCAGAACAACTGAGTTGCGAGAGTTGGTTTTTTTTGACAAGTATTGTTTTTGATGGGATCACTCTGTCCCACTCCCATCACTTTGTGTAGGTGTCCCCAAAATAGGAACAGCGAACAAAGCCTAATCTACTGAATACAAGTTTTTTTAATAGCTATCTTCAAGTGCAGTTTTTCGGCAGTATTAAACAATGCACCTTTTCCAGTGAAGTTAAATAAATACAATATTTTTGATGATGGCGCGGAACTCTCGGTGAAACCGACGAGCTTATGACCGATTTAAGAGTCTTCACTACTCAAGCATCTAAGCACTGACGAATCTTGCCACTAATTCATATTAGGAAATTACCTACAATGAGAACACTTTTTATGACATTAGCTCTATGTATTCCAATGCGAGAAAAGGGTTTTCCAAAGGTTTTCCCTACTGTTTTACCACTTTTACCATTTTCCAAATGAAGAGAAATTTGTAATATTTATAAGGAGTTTTGGAACTTGTTTCTCCCTTTGGAGTGGATTTTTTGCGTGATTCTTAGTAAAAATCACAAAAAATGCAGAAAATGCAAATAATTTTAGAAAAAGTCTTTTTCTGTACTTCTTTTTGTTTTTTGAGCCTATCAAACAACGGCAAATAGCATTGGACACAAGATTTTTCCTCATTTTGCTTAGTGGCTTATACAATAATACAGCGGTTTGCTCTAATTATAGTTGGCACGTCACTGTAGGTGAAAGGGTGAAGAAGCAGATGCCTATTTAATTTTACAATGTCATTCCTGGAAATGAGCGCGCAATGAACACCGCCAAGGCCAAGGGTTAAGAGATGCCTACTACCTAGCTTAATACCTACGAGTAAGCTCTGAGCACCGCCGCGCAACAGCTGAGAGCTCGGTGCTGACGCGGGCTGACGCGGCCGGCGCTGACGCCGCGGCCAAAGCGCCGCCGCTGCAGGGTCGCCGGTCGATACCACAGGGCTTGTTTTGTCTATCGGCGGTTCTGAGAGTGCTGTGATAAGGACAAATCATGCATTCCTGAATAAAATTGTACCGAGATACTCGAGTAAAAAATTGATGTACGGTCAGCGGCATAAATGTACACAAGTTAACAAGACGTCGAAAATATCTATACACCTTTTTATAAGATACTCTTTGACGCTTTGATTCTTCTTGTATATTTTTGCATTTGACTGTGCAAAAAATTAAAGAAATGAGTCGTCATACACGCACACACTAAAGAAATAAAAATTGTCAGTCCTGTGGATACAATTCAGCCCTTGAATAATACAATCACATGTTAACAAAAACATTCCCTTTAATTTTTAAGAAACGCGACGGAAACTATTTTGTTAAGTACGGCCATTTTAGGTATCAGTAAAATCTTAAATAATACAACGCATATTTGGATCATACACAAAATTGTGTTGAGGTGATGTCTCTTTTCGTGGATATGACAAAACTTAAGGGTTTTGTACCTATTTCGTAGCCAATAATTGCAGGAAAGGAAGCCTCCCTAGCAACTAGACTGTTAGAAAATCACAATAGAGATTCCTAAGAAAATAATTTCATATTCCCAAGAGCTTTTATTTTTATTATCCATATTTCCTTTTTTTCCAAAATCCTATAGGGTGAATATCCCAGGCACATTTTTGACGCGGCGGAGTAGTTATTGTCGCTGTCAACTGTTATTTATGTCTTATTGTAATTTTTATACTATAGCTGACACATTCCTCTATCTGTTACACAATATAAAACATTTGACATGCCTTTTAATCTAGAAGAAAAAAAATGTTAAAACCCTGATTTCCAATTTTGGTGGGCTGTCCGGAATCCATTTTTACTACAATATCATTAATCTGCTAAGAAACCCACGGGTAACACGAAATAATTTTAATCGAGGTCTATACTTAATTAATTGAGGAACAGTAAAAATAAATATCACCGTTGTGAGTTCGGTTATTGTACCCAAAATCATACTGTAAACAAACGTCCGAGCGCGCGACCAAATTTTGGTGTACATAGTTCGACTCGTTCTAACTCGCTTCTAAACGGCCCAGGAAGTATTAGCTTATCCTCCCGTTTACTTGCCAGTTACAGTGCATCGACTGACGGTGAAAGCGGTCTGTGTTTGCCACTACGTTTCCGTCAATCACGTAAGAACCCAATTTTGGTGCAAAGGGCGTCAAAAATTTTCCAATTTTGGTGACTCTTGAAAAAAATGAAAGGTGTTTGATTACAACGTGTCTTTTAATCCTAATTTGAGTGATTTAGGGTTCTTTTTAACGGAAGTAGTCTGAATTTGTTATAAATGTAACAAGTTTTTTTTTAGACATTTTTTTTATGCCCGTTCCAATTTTGGTGGTCAAATTTTGGTGCTTGTTTCGAGCCACCAAAATTGGAAAACGCTACGAAAGGTGTAAAAATAGGTGTATTAATCATCTCTATTCGACAGTAATTTTAAGCGAAGAATTAAGAAGAAAAGAGAGAGAAAGATATCATATAAAAAATAAAGGGAAAATAATACCACCTAATTTAAAAATTGCCACCAAAATGGGCAAAGTGCCACCAAAATTGGCAAAAAACTACACTTGTTGAAATCCACCCTATAATAACCGATTTAAGGCCTTTGGTGAAGTTTACCTTTCTCTATGAACATAGAGAGAGAGAAAATTGTGACAGCTACCTACGTAAAAGGCATTAATTTCAACACAATTTTCTGGATACCTCTATCAGGACTACTTGGACGATATTTTCAGTCATCACTTCATGCAATAAACATTTATATCACACCCTGAAAGTCACACCGCCCAAACCTAGAGCCAATATTTTGATAGATTATAAGAATCTATTGTGAAAATTTGAAATTTGTTTGGCTTTAGGTTGATACCGTATCATTTAAATTATTTGATGTTTATAGTTCTCTACATATTAGCATAGGTACGCGGTACTTACCACAAGTCTCGGGGATCCTACATAGGGATATAGGAACTAAAAAATTCGATAAATATCCGTAGAATTTCATTCCGCACGCATTGCGAGTATTATCCAAATACAAAACCCGAGTGTAACGCTATAAAATTACCAAAATACCTTACCTTAGTTACGGCGATTCCGTTCTTTTCTTAGTCAGCATAAATAAATATACGTACCCGCGTACCTACAGGCCACAGGGTGCGATGGCCGGTGGTGCGCGTTGTGATGAGCCAGCTCGGCGCGCGGCGACGCGGCACATTTTTCCAGTGACAAGGTCGGTTGCCAGTTGCCATCGCTGACGTCACTAACTGAACTTTCCATTTCCGTACCTGTGCTTAGGAATATTTGTATTAAATGCTGACTTGGTTTTAGTCTAACGAGCACATTTGTTACCTAGCAAACGGAGGTCCATTCGCGTGCATTTCACTTCCGCGTGAGCGGCGCACGTGTGACATTTCTTACCTAGTTTTGGCATCCATCAGTATCTATCACTTATATCTATAACTTGAAAAACGGATTGTTAAAAATCCGTGAACTATTGAACTTTAAGCTTTGTTACTATTATTTCTAA
Organism: Adoxophyes honmai; assembly: GCA_005406045.1. NCBI lineage: Eukaryota > Metazoa > Arthropoda > Insecta > Lepidoptera > Tortricidae > Adoxophyes > Adoxophyes honmai. The sequence continues at coordinate 58,119 of BHDV01065421.1, forward strand.
TTAAAATTGTGTATGTTCAGGTTTACTTTGGTAAGGTTCATAATCTAGGTACTCGATGATTATGTAATGCGGCGGCAGCGGCCTAAGGCGTTCATGATAGAGGTAAGTACTCCGCAGCCTGACCAATCTCCTGAGGAAGGCTCCTCTTACCTACTCACCTTAAAAGAAGTAAGTACTTGTCCTCATCCTCGCTGTGTTAAATCAGCTGAGTAACTTTGTGTGTTCTTTCTTTACCCATATACATGGGTATACCTACTCCCAGCTAATCTTTTCCTACTCGATTTATTAATGGGTTAATAAATAATTAACTAAAATTTTCTCCTGATGCCACGTTGAGTTTTTGAAAACTTCGATATTTGATACGAAAGCCGTAGCGACGGTAGCACTTTGATATGACAGAGTTTGACAAAAAAGACAATGAAGGTAAAACACCCAATTGTTAAAACTAATGACTACTAAACACGGATTTAAGAAATGCATGGCACGGTAGATTTATACTACTTAAGTAATACAATTAAGGAATTTCGATGGACATAACTAGGATGATGTGTTAACTAAAATGGTGTAATTGGGTGAAAGTTTTACTTATGCTTGCCTCAGCGTCGAATCGGTGTACCCGACTATTATACTAAGAAGAAAATGAGTCACATCTTATAAATAAATAATAAATATAATACATATCATCAGACAATATTTACACCAATCACCTAGTCCCAAATTAGGCGACTTAATGCCTGTGTTATGGGTACTAGTCAACGGATAAACTTGCATATAATATAGATAAACATCCACGACTCGAGAGCAAACATTCGTATTTATCATACAGACATCTGCCCCAACCGGGGATCGAACCCGGGACCTTAAAGCTAACCGCTGGGCTATCCGGCCGTCAAAACGCAACTATACGTTGTCGGTTTAGGTAGTTAAATCAATGTAAACAATCTTGACGTGTCTTTTTATTTAAACGTACACTTTATAAATCGAAATCTTTACATTTTACAATTTTGATATGAAAAAATCATTTACTTTCATGATTGAATTGTATAGTGTAACGATTTTCATTTTTAGACTGTGTATTTCAATAAAAAGACATGTCAAGATTGTTTATATTGTTTTAACTACCTAAACCGACAACGTATAAGTATATTGTTTCGAATAAAGTAGGTATAAGACCCTACATTGGTTCACAAAAATAGAGTAGACCAAGTTATTGAATGTAACATCGGGCTTAGAATCAACACCGCTTATACAGTTTCATATCATGAGTTTGTATACCATTTTTAAGTAACTTAAAATTAGTGGCCCAAAATATAAAATAATCGAGGATTTGTCCATATTTTGTTTGTTCTCCACCTCTGAGAACAGGTTTAGTTATCCATAGGTGTCTACCTACAGAACGACCCAAAAAAGTGTCATCGATTTGAAATAAAAGTAAATATTTCGTAAGTAACGTTGTTTTGTTTACACAAAGCGTTTGATATTGCAATAACTCACTTACGTACTACCAACAAAATACAAGGCTAGCAAAACACTGATTTGTTTTTATTTTATTTTTTTAACTATCAATAACGAACTTATTTACGTTCTCTATTTAGTCCGACATGCTAAAGACGCCATTACCTACAAACGTCTGCATGGAATCACCATAGATCTCTGGTCAGTAGCGCAGTCCGATGGCCCGGCCCAAGTAATTGTGCCATATATTATTATGATATACGCCTACAAATGGCCCATTCGGATGCGGCCCGCAGTAACAATGGCCATAATTCTCCTCGGCTTCATTAACAGCCCTCCATTTGCATGACAGCCTGAACCTATGTACAACCATAGTTCATATTAAATTCTGACTGAGACAGGATGAGACCCGAGCTGGCTGCAGCGCTGCCGAGATAATAATGCAAGTGATTCATCAAGGCCAAGCGATAGTGAACTTTAAAGCTAAAGATGTGTAGTTGTGCGGAATGCAAAGTTAGGAAAAGGTTAAGTTTGCGGAGGCTGCGGCGCGGGTAGGCGGCGCTATCGGCGTCTCTCTCTGGGGGCGTGGCAGGGATAGACACGCCCCTCTCCCGCCGCGCCGCTCTGCACTCCACCGCGACCGTCTAAGGCCCGAAATGGTTAATACTTATAGCGAACACTACTAAAAACACATTGATTTGAGTACAGAGATCTGAGCAGAATTCGAAGATAATTAAATCTGACGCCGTTCCATTCCATTTTATTATGGAGTGCTCGTCTTTAACGACAAGATTGGAAGATGTCACAGACGCACTAATACTTACTTAATCATAGACTATCAAAGTATTGTATACATCTGTTTTATTATCTGTGAGACTGTAGCCCACCGACCGCTCTCTGACCTTAACTGAGCGTTCGGTTAGGTTTTGGTTTTTAGCAAAGGCAAAACTTGAAATTTCATCCTCAATAAAAGTTACGAATTCACCCAGTTATATCGGTGCGTGTGCCAACCCATGGAGCAACTAATTGTTCATTGCTCCATACTTTTTGTTTTATAATTTAGTTAGGAAAAAATAAGTATGAACATAAAAAAATACAGCGTGTACCTACAGTAAGTAAGTAAGAAAAACTTGTGGGAGATAGGTGGTTAAGTTACTTGCACATATTAAACAAAAGTTATGCACACCATTTTTGATACATTGCAGTCACTTTTATAGTTGCGATATTCGCATTTTTTACATACGTATTAGGTACTAGTACTATACTCTTGAATAGTCGTGTTATCACAAAGCAATACCATTTTTCTTTGATAGTGGAATAGCTCAAAAATGGTGGCATTTTTAATGATAATGTTTTTTTTATATTTGATAATGATAGGTGACCTGAACATTCATCTCCTCCTTAAGTTTGTTGTGCTGCTTACGGAACACCTGTATACAAACTCATATGTGGCATTCGATTCCAGAAAGGGATTAAATGGGTAAATATTCGGGCGTTTGAACCGCTGTCATTATTCTCAACATTTTTTTTGTCAGATTTCTTAAGAAATTGGTACAATAAGTGTGTTATCTAGTGTCTGTGCCTTTAGATAGGTACAGACTAGACTATTATATGCACATTTCTTAAAGAATCTGATAAAAAAAAGTGTTGAGAATAATGACAGCGGTTCGAACGACCGAATATTCGCCCAAATACGCGTATGTACAAGTCATCATTGAAATGAAAGCTGTAATAGGCTTGTGTCCTGAAAGAAAAAAAGAGAAAGAAAAAAAATGTAATTCTAATTATGTAGTCCGTTCGTTAGATTATGGAAAAATAAAACACACATATTTTTTCTTTTATCAAATGACTAAACATCGATAAATTAATAGATTATAAAACTTCCGGAGTCAGGACTTGTGACGTCACGACACGACTAGCTAAAAATTGTACCGAGTCGTGACGTCACGCGAAACTCTTGAGCACTGTATTATCGTCATTTTACGTTTGTCGAATAAAAGAAAAAATATGGGCACCTACGATATATTTTGGTAATCTATCTGACAGACCAAATAGTTTTTTTTGTCAACTAGCCTATTGTAGGCGAAAGGCGATAGCCCTTGTGTTGTCGGGTTTAGAATAACACTTCTCCATTCCTTCAATGGATGTGACGACTGAGTGGATAGGTTAATGTGTGCTTTAAGCGACAGGCTAGCAACCTGTCACTATTATAGGTAGCTCTTTCGTCGATGTCTCAACCTAAGGCGCAGCGCAGACGACAGAGTTTTGTGCGATCGAGTCTGCACTGCAATAAATTCTCTGAATGGCGCGCTGACAGCTTCCACGAAACTCTGAATGGAAATTCTTGGAAACTGTCAGCGCGCCATTCAGAGAATTTATTGCTCCACAAACTCGATCGCACAAAACACTGTCGTCTGCGCAGCGCCTAAAAGTGTGATAAAAGTCATAATTTAGACTATGTGAGTAAAAAATAGGTAACTAAGTAAGAAGGTAGGTACTTGGCACAAATCATTCGGACGGAAACATCCCAAGAAGTGGATAAGGGTAAATATTTGGGCGTTTGAACCGCTGTCATTATTCTCAACACTTTTTTTATTACATTTATTTAGAAATTGGTATAATAAGGGTGTCATATAGCGTCTATATCTTGCAAATAGGTACAAACTAGACTATTATATACACATTTCCAACAGTATCTGATAAAAAAAGTGTTGAGAATAATGACAGCGGTTCAAACGCCTAAATATTTACCCATAACACGAAACTGTTCACTTCATTGGTACAGCCAACTCAACGTCATAAACAAACAATGATATTTAAGTATTTACTTTTGTACCTTGTCACTTTTAAGGATGACTGTTTTCTGTATGGATGTTAGAACATGATCTTAATGTGACAAGATACAGCGGCAACGAAAAGTACCTACAAATGCACTTTCAACCCGAAGATAGAAACTTTCTTGTTACTGTATATCTCCATCTCCTGTAATATTTATCATTAAACATTTTAACAATGACGGCAAAGGTTACACTATTATAACTACGAAGCGAAGTGAATATACCTACGAGTTCAATTAAAAACTTCGAACAACTTCTTTAGTGAACAACCAAGAAATACTTACCTATAAATCGTATAACGTATTGAATTACGATACATTCCTTCCGACCGTCGTTCGTCATTAGGCTGGGGATGCACTAGCACCATAATATATTTTGTTACACATTTTAATATGCCCTACACTGCAATAGCAAATTACCGACATCGATTTATTATTCTTTTAGATCAGCCATTCTCAAATTGTGTACCGCGGAACCCCAGGTTTCCGCAAGACTCCTGAAGGGGTTCCGTAAGAATTTAGAAAAAAAAACACCACTCTCTGGTCGAACGTTTTGACACGGCGTATACACGGATGGACAGATAGATAAAGAATACACTTTTAAAAACTGTTGTTTTTTATTAAGGCTCCGTCAAGTATTTCGCTTTCCAAAAGGGTTCCGTCACCGAAAAGTGTGATAATCGCTGTTGACTGGCACTGCACTCAAAGTTGCATTACCTTTAATTCTCCGAATATTCTTGGTTTATTAGTAAAAAAATATGTGATTCAAGCTTAACTTCATTTGAAAATCAAGGTTTGTGGATGTGTAAGAACTGGAAAACAACGTTAATCTGTTTTATCCTTAAAATTTGCTAAAAAAACTTATTAATTTATTTAATGAAAACTAGTATCACAAACCCAGTTGTGCAGAAATATTATTTCATTAGCAACACATTTATAGTATAAACTCATTACTAAGTATATTTACTGATGAGAACATTATAATTATACATTTTATTTTAATGTAGGTACATACCTACGTACCTACATGAACCGCTCCAAGTGTGCGCCTAGTCTTACTTTATAAGTATCTAACTACTCTTGGTAACATTGTAGTAACTTGTTTACTTGTAAAATTTTAATGTACATTAATCATAATCTTAGTTAAGATTATACTATTATTTATGATCGTATCCCATAATTAGAAATCTAGGTATCTACACATTCACTAAGTATATTTTAATTTCGGAATAGATAGGGTAGGTAGGTACATTAGGTGTGGTAAGGTAAACGTCCCTGTGCTGGACACACCCAATGCTTGGCACTTGCAACCTTTAAGACAGGTGACATATGGGTGCCTTCTATTGGGCGTTGAGGCGTCGAGCATTGATTGGTACTTTTACCTTAAGTAATTTTTTTACCATAATAGTCAGTTATACAGAATGCTAGAAAATCAGATGCAGATATTTTGAGGATTCGTTTCGATTACTTGATTCGTTGTTAAATTAGTAAAAAAAAACTTAACAACTTACACTGTAAGAATTATTATTCTTTGTAGGTACAGTAGTGATGTAAAAAAGTATGACTACCTAGGTAATAAACGTACTGAAATAATTTACACACCATTTCCCGAATGGGCTAAGCAGAGCACACGACACATTACTTACACAAAACTTTGACTACTTATGACTATTTCACGTTTCACAGGCACTTTTTTGATTTTTTTTAAATACATTTTTAGGATTTACATAAAAAATGAATACCTATAAGGATAACTTAACTCGACATGGTTCAGGCTAGTCCATAGCTCTTCATCTTGGAGTCGCTGCGGCTACCGCAAAACGCGCAATACGCTAAGCCGCTCCGTTCACATTCGCAAGACTTATGTTCATGAACATGTCAAGCTAAAATCGATGTGAGATGTGAGTTATCTTTAGATATATTTCATTACAATTACAAGTGAGTCGGTAGTACCTATCGTGTACAAAAGATACATGTATCTTTTTATTAATTGTATTAGTTGTATTAAGTAGGTACTGTTAAATTCTTATTTATGTGGTGGTTCCTATGTGGTGTCCGTGGAAGTCGCAGGAGGCGACTAAGAAAATAGGTTTAGGTATATTTTAGGCGACAGGCTAGCTACGTGTCACTATTATACCTGCAAACTAAAAACCTACAAAATATGCTAGACGTGGCCACAAAACGTGAAATAGTCATGGTTTTGGCCATTTACCATTTCATGTGCTCTGCCTGCCCCATTTGGGAACACAGGCGTGATTGTATGTACGTAGCTATGTTAGGTTAGGTTAGATTATGTTATAATAGATAGGTATGTTAGGTACAGGTCCTGAAAACATTCACACCTAATTTCCTATTAGGTACCTTACTTAATTATGTATAATTACCATAATTACATCCAATAAGTAGTTTATGGCTGAAAGTAAGTATCACAAACGTTCATTCCTCCGTCCACCTGTACAAACATTCCCGTTATTGGCATTAGTACCTACCTCCCAAAATCTAAAAACCTAGTATCTGTCAATCAGAGGTATCCCTACTTCATTTAAAATCCTACCAACTAATTGAGTCTAACTAATTGAATTCTCACCCACCGCAGAACGTTGTCACAATAAAACGTAAAACAATCCCTTTGCCAACCAATGCAACGTTACTATGACGTTGATTGTAAATAGGTTCTATGGTCGGTCTGAAATGAATTGGTCCGAATGTACTCAAGAAGCAAGCCATAAAGCCAAGACTGAAGACACCTTGAAATTGTAACCTGGCGGTCAGATCCTGACCCCGATTTAAAGCAACGCGTCAATGATGGCTTTTTCCGTCTTTCAAGTGGAAAAGTCTTTTTTTATCTCAATTCGAGTCGCAATCCACATTGAATTATGAATTAAACCTAGAATAAAACAATAACGTCTTCCCGTTTGTAGTAGGTTATTAAACCTAACCAATTTTAAAAGTTGTGGTTCCCCGAACATTTGTAATGAATTATGTTTTCACGTAAAAAAATCTGCGTTCTTACTGTTGATTGCAAAAAGTTTGATAAAACAAGTTATGGTAGCCTAGCTCCTAAACAAAAATACTGATTATGATTATTTGGCATTTATTTTCTTACTCGCGGGAGTTTGTTTGTACTTATCATGTAGTTTTCAACTTTTTTAAAGCGCGGCTAGGAACCCAAACTTTTTAAATGATTTAAATTACATGTGACAATTTTATTAAGTACTTACAAGATAATTTTTCATCATAAAAAAAATAACTGCTATTTTGTAAAAACAAAAACTAAAGATTATTTTTACAAATGTACAGATTATCTAGCAATAACATCAAATTTACGTTACGATAACTTTTCAAGTTAATTCAGCATATTTTTTTCAGCGTTAGAAATAATAGTAGTTAGATTATCTTCAGATTTTATAAAACAAACTCTAAACGTAGGCTGTGCACTAAATGCTACAAAATACATGCGAGAAAATGACGTTATAAGATAACTACCTACATTTTACTGGTTATAACAACGAAGTTAAAGGGTAATTCAAAAAATAAAAGAGTATTTTTCACGAATATTTTATTAGGAAAACACAAATCCTATAATTAATATTCGTCATTTACAATTACATATATCTATGTACAATTATTCGATTAATCAGTTTTGAGTCGTTTTAACCTATGTATAATTTTAGTAATACATATTCATAAATCGTTAACGAAGCTATGCATATCTTACGACACAACCATACATTTAACACGGTGTTATGGGTAGCCGCAGCCCGAATCCGCGGCTACATTGTTCCACCTTTAATAAAAAAAACTATAGAAAACTGGAACTGATGTTAATTAAATTTCAAACTTAACAAAAGCACAAGGGTCGTGGTGGGCTCGCCGTGGTGCGGGCGCGCGGGCCTCGCGCTGGAGGCTCGCCGGGAGCCCTCAGTAGCGCTGCCAGGCGCAGGCGGAGGAGGC
>BHDV01065421.1:74999-86298 GCA_005406045.1 Adoxophyes honmai
CAATCTCGCCAAGGCTGTCGCCGCACCGACGAGACGGGGAGCAAGTTGCCGGAAGTGTTCCCCAAAACGCCACCCTCCGTCGAGGTCAAGACCCAGGTATTTTATGTGAGTCTTGACCTCAATCGAATCTAATGTAATCTAACCTAACCTAATCTAATGTAATCTAACCTAACCTAATCTAATGTAATCTAACCTAACCTAACCTATTATAACCTCTAAATCCTCTACTGTTTATGTTAGGCAACGCCACGAGTGTTAAAAATCTGAACTAAAAACGACAAAGCAGCGGCTAATCTTTCGCCGTATTACATTATGCCTAGCCGCAATGAATAACGTTTAGCGCCGAATTCGTTCCGGCGGTTTTTCATTCAGCCGCATTCAATCCGGCTAAACGTTGAGCCGCCGCATTACAAAACGGCGCTGTTTTGCAAAACGGCTAGGCGTAATGTAAAACGGCGGATTATACAATCCGCCTTCGACATGTGTACAATGTCAATTGGTGTACCAATGTGCCTGTAGGCCTGTAATAAAATAAATCAACCAAACAAAGCATCTAAACCTAAACTTTTTAAATCGCGTTTTTCTGAGATTCAGAAAGTTGAGGAAACGTTGACGCCCTAATTACCTGCCGTTCCGATAGCACTAGTGTATTAAGTATTCTAAAGAGTGACACTTTGATGCTGAGACAACCACAACCGTTAATGACCTCAGGTAGGTATTTTTATGTTTAACAAAATCACCCAATTTCCAGAAAATACTTATTATGAACAGTTCACAGCGATATTTTGTTATTAGCGGTATTATGTAAGTACAAACCTACGTAATAGAACTAATATTTATAAACGACCTTCACAGCAATCAGATAATTTACCGTTCATCGATCTCTAATCTAAACGCATGTCGCTGCAGAGTCAGAGGTTGCGTTCGCACGCTCTTGCCGGACTGTTTATAAACTACCGTAGGTATGTGATACATTGTGAAAGGAAAATATCTAGGTAAAGTTAGCCCGGTTTTAAGTAATAAACGTAAGTCCACGCATCGGTTCACCACGGAAAAAGTGGGGTGCGAACTTATCCCCTCTACCTACAACCTTGCCAAAGTTAGATGCCGGGGACTGTACTGTACCTAGGTAATAAACTAGGTAACATAACGTACAGATGTAGTGAGAAACTATTTTCCTTCGTAAATGTTCGGAAAAGTTCGTATTTATCGTTTTATTACTTAAAACAACTACAATTATTATATAAAACTGGATATTTACCATATATTTTACGGAATGAATTCCCTTTAAAATGGGTACCGAAGCTATTTGAGAGAAAACGATAAATACGAACTTTTCCGAACATTTACGAAGGAAAATAGTTTCTCACTACATCTGTATAGGTTACACATTTGACTCGTTAATAGCTACCCTGCTGTGAAAAAAAAAATCATAAACAATTTCTAATTTCAAACCGAAAGCATGTGTAATTCCTGATTTAAGCTAAACGTCCCTGTGCTCGACACAGCCCAATTGATACATAACACTTGCAACCTTATGTCATAGTAAGAAGGTGACAGACGGGTGTCATCTACAGGCCGTTGAGGCGTCGAGCATTGGTACATTTACCTTACTTCAAATCAGCCATAACGTTTGTAAAAGAGACATGACTTTTTACCTTAAACTCTACCATTTCATTAATATCGGTAGGTAAAACACTTAGATTGTTTTTTTTTGCAGTAGACAAAATTTCTAAGCAACACAATATAGATAACACTTCTATTTCAGTTCAGTGGTTCTTGAGATATTTGCCCATCACAGACAAGCCTGAGTTTCGGTTATTTTTACCATTTTGATTCAAAACAATACTTACTACGGAACAAACCAAAAAAATAATAAGACAATTTGTAAAAAATACTATATTTATTTCATTAATTCATTTATCGTGCCGATTTACTTTACGTAAAAGGCGCATCCAAAACAGTATAAAAGTATAAAACATTTTTTTTGTTGATATATCGCAATCATAAATATTTATAATTATAATTTAATTATACTTAATTATGTAGGTGTTCAACGTAGAGGCAAGTTAGTACCTCCCTTGACCACAAATAACTAAAACATAAAATCTAAACTATCTAACGATAACGATCAATAGATATAAAATCATGGTGGACTGATGTCAGGTAACGAACTGTAAATTTTGAACTAGTTTACACTCCTAAACAATTAATTATGAAAAAGATGTTTTAAATGAGCACGAGATAAAAAAAGAAAACAAGATGAAATAAAGAACAAGCAGGATTAAAATACTACTTATAACAGCAAATTGAAATAAATGATCATCGACTATTGAACCTGCGAAATATTTTTTATACAGCAAAAACCGTTCTTATGCACATTCCTTGCGTCTCCAGGTTATCAATATATTCCAGTAAAATTTCACAATCCCGCAAGCATAGGCTTTAGCTGTCACTGCCTAATTAGAACATCCAGAAAATAACATATAGTCTAAATCCATCTAGACGTACAAGGTGTCCAAGTTAAACTTGCACTTATTGAAATATTCACAATACATTAAATACAATCGTTACTGATAGCATCCGCTGAAGCAGTTGACTAGTTTTTTTTTCAAGCATTTCTATTGAAGACGAAATTGACATTTTTTAATAGACAAACGATAGAAAAGTGCTAAAACTGTCCATAGACTCTCGTTATTTTCTTTGCATCATTAAAGGAGCGAACTGTGTTCATTATCTAACATCATGTACATATATTGGTAACTCAAAAACATGTAAATATTTACTTAGAATCTACTTATAAGAGCACCTGGTTTATTAAATATTTTCGAGACACGAATACAGTATACCAAAACTTTTAAAATATTATGTAAACAAATTAATAAAGAAATGCTTTTAAATAAATGTATCAAAATATACAAATCGATGAGCACCAACGACGCATTCAAATTCATAAATTAATTGTTCGAGCACATTTCACTTCTTAAGCTTAATAATATATAAAACTTTGACGACGATAATCTCAGAATAAATTAATATTATCATGATAATAATACACATAATATTAAGAACTAATCAATGAAGAATCTTTAATGGACATATATTTTGGCATAAAAAATAGTGTCATGACTTTTATAGATATAGCACGACAATAAATACAAATGACAAGGCACCCGGTGTTTTATGTAAACTCAGTCTTAATAACACCATAATGCTGGAATATTGTTTTTTATAAATATACTATTAAAACATTATTATAACCACAATCCCACCACCTAAACCCAAACCCATATTATGCCAAGGGTGTCCCAAAAGTAACACAAGATTTGAATTTCTTGCAATACCAACATTACTTATTAGTTATTAGGTATAACAAATCATATTAATAATTATTTATTAAAATCTAACCAACATGGCACACCAATTTTATTGATCTGATCAATACAATAATTTTAAATTAAACATTTGTTGAGAAGAGGCCTGTGCTCAGCAGTACATAATGATGTAAATAGGCTGAAACATTTATATTTATTTTGTACCTTAGTGATTTATCAATCATAATTATGTGTTTAGAACAAAACTCGCAAAAACATTGAATAAGATTAAAACATTTGCTTTGGCATCTAAAAAATTTGGCAACATTTTCATATAAAACCTAAAAAAATATCCGTAATTTGTACATTCATATAAATTCTGCTGTTGGACACGACTGCCGCTGCGCAGCTCCCTTCAATATGAACCTGACTACGAGGCATGTTCCCTTACTAATTCTCTTAGTTGCCTATAGCTTATAAACGGTTACTTAATTATTAACTCATAAGTAATCATTGGTTCAACTAACAATACTTCTACAGCTTATTTTCATAAGTTGGTTTACTTGCCTAATCGTAATTTTGAATCAAATGGTTGTTAGACCGCTCTGACATCAATATTAAATCCGATCCTAAATTCTTCTAAAAACATTACGCGAATGGTGATACAGGAGGTCGTGGCCGAAACACATCCTGGATAAGCACGTGTTACCTATGAAGACGGTAACCTTAGGTTAAGGTTAAGAACCATCGCGGCATTGTGAACTATTATAGGACAATCGGCGAGACATGATCCCTGACATGAGCCATGACAGTTCACGTTAGTGATGGGGCGTGTCGATGGAACTTAACTTTATTAAAGACGAAGGAGTTTTGTTATGTTGTCGTTGAAGTGATTTAATTTTTTTGGCATAAATTAAAAACTAAAAAAACCTAAATTTTCCAAAAATAGAAATGGACCCATTTCATTTCCTTATCGTATAATTTTACCCAGTAAACAAACTTTCGTTTTGTGAATCAGGTCATTTATGTAAGGCCCGTACCGTACCGAAAAGTTTTTTTATAAAATCCTTATTATTACCAGCAAAAATTTGGCCGGTAACTGTTTTAAATTTTTGTTAAAATCCCTCTATTTATGATATCTTTGTGCATCTATTGGCATAGTCAAATCAGTTTGAGTACGGTTATTATTAAAAATGCAGGGCGATAAAATAATGAGGAGATAAACTGTTTTGCGAAATTATCTCAAAGAGTTAGACGGAAAGTGTACTACTTTAGTGTATTTTGTGTACATTCTTTTCAACTTATCGACATTTTTATCGACATTTTTTTATCGATATTTTTCCACATTAGTCGATGTCTTCCAAACGAAGTAACTTTTGCAAGACGTAAACGTAAATTCTGGTTGAGATAATTCCTTGTAAATGTTAAGAATTGTTATAATTCCATCGAAATATCATTGTAATGAAATAAATCTACCTAAAATAAATAAACGTAATTTTTAAACGCCTACGGTTCGATTTCAATGTAACGGTGACGCCGCTACAAGGTTGTATCGTGATTATTATTGTCAGTGTCCCAGGGATCATTACTCGTCGATTGTTCTATAGGTATATATAGCCCACTTAGAACAAGTGACAGCAAAACTTCAGTTCTTACTGCTTGAAATGTTGCAGAGCGTAGTCATGGTAATACATCATGATAGCGAGGGGCTGGCCGAGGATTATGGAGCTCCAGACGATGATGTTGCCCCAGCGGGGACCGAACTTCACTTCGGCGAAGCGGGAGATGACGGACAGTGGGGGCTGAGCCATCATTCCTAGGAAAGCCCATATCCTGAACATCTGAAGCGGAACGCTCACCTGTAAATAATTGAATAATAAATTTATTATTTTATTTGGTAACGCATAAATGATCTTCGGGGTTAAACTATAAGTCGCGGCAAAAGAATAACGCATTACACGCGAGTGATACATACCAATGTTTATTTCACTATAATAAATTTCACCGGAATGATATAAAAAATCACTGGATCCTGGTAGTAGTATCCGTGATCAAAGTACAATCCAGTATCTTCTGGCCTATTAGTTGGCAACACATACTTTTATCACCAAATGAATCTACATCCGGCAGTTGTGCTATCTTAAATACAGTCATACTTTGATCACCGAAATGAGTCTACAACCGGTAGTTAAATTAACTTAAAAACACCTACCTCAATGAACTTTGAACTATTACAACCGCACGTACAACTTAATCATAGCAGGTGTTTGGTCCGAAGGCCAAAAGACAAAGTCGAATCACAAACCAGTAGATATATAAAAAAAACTAACCAGATACTCGTGGAACAGCGCCGAAATGAGGAACACAGCAGCACTGGCGGTGGTCTTGCTGTACCCCAGCTCAGTTATGGGTATGTAGACGTGGCGCACGGCCCACTTGTGGACGGGCAGGTTCCAGGTCCGCCAGAACACGCCGATGTTGTTCGCGTTCCACCAGTCGGCGTAGAAGTGGCGGTCGGCGAAGTGCAGCAGCTCGCCCATCAGGTTGAGGAACGAATGGAAGCTCAGGTAGAAGAAACACAGCCACATGAAATGGTTCGGTACCTGGAATTGGGACAAAATATGATCAGCTCATGACAAATATCTGCATGTTAGTGTTAGGGGAGGTCCACTCCGCAGTTTAGGTATACTCCGCCGGCGAGACCTCGTGAAAGGTTACGGTAAACAGGTAACGGTAGAAAGAAACAACAATATTTTCATACGTAGTTCATAGGATAGTCTATGAAAGTACATTACTTCAGCTAAAGTAACGTCATCTCTCCGTATCAATCGACGTCTTTGTCGCTTACATGCTGGATGAACGGTGTGCATTAACTTTTTATGATCGACTTAACTGATTTCATATAGGTAATAATGATCGAAAGTAGCGGCTACGGGCGCCTATTTGTCACATAAATAAAAATACGTCCAAAATGTTGCTATAATTGTAGAAAAAAAAAACAAATGTATTTTCTTGGAATACTTACAGCCAGTTTCAGCAATCTCTCCAAAATTTTTACATATTCCATCTGAGAGAATGTGACGATTGAATTGGTAACAGAGGGTATCATCCACTGCTGAAACAGAGCCAGCACGAGGTTCACGCCGAACACTACTTCGAGTAACCGCTTGATCAAGAACCGTTTTCTAATTCTGAAAATCAATTAATTTAGGTATAAACATTATTTCTACGTGAATGACAAAATAATAAGTGATATTGTAATGATTCAATTGTATATAATTCTATAGTCGTATATTCAAATTACAATTTGTAATGAATAGCTTAATGATGAAACACCTACAAACAATGATGAAGCGTTAAAATGGGATCAACATAGGTTAATATGCAAGTCGGGGAATTATAATAAATAGGTTCCGACAAGCGCCGCATTATCATGCTTAGAAAGCTAGAACATAGGTACGTCAACGCGAATACTTCCATAATTTCCATCCTAAAACAGCGAACTCAATGGTTTTTTACATCATCAAGTTATTACAGTTTTCCCAAGAAAATAACTCCGATCGGCTGTTACCGTCTGCGCCGAGAGGGACAGAACGATATCCGAGAGTAGCCGAACGTTTTAAGAGTCAGGATTCCCATCCTAGCTAATGGAATCAGTTTGCGTGGCTGATCATTACCAACATGACGAACCAAACGGGCGGCTGTCATGTTGACGTGA
This sequence comes from Adoxophyes honmai, assembly GCA_005406045.1. Lineage (NCBI taxonomy): Eukaryota > Metazoa > Arthropoda > Insecta > Lepidoptera > Tortricidae > Adoxophyes > Adoxophyes honmai. The sequence goes on from BHDV01065421.1 coordinate 82,032, forward strand.
CATCTATCAATCAATAACCAAAAACAACGCAAGAGTTTAGCGCGCGAAAGTCTCTTTTATCATTATTATTATTTTGGTAATACTGTAAGCTAAGTAAAACCGTTTAATATGTAATAAACTGTACTGACGTTTTGTTTTAGTATGATGGTAATGATGTGCCACGCAAAGTCCATAGAAAAGGTTTTTTGTTCCTAGTTACGCCAGCCTGGACATATGTCATGAGTCATCTGTCTGTGACATCATCAATAACCAATCAAAACTCGAGTTTTAAATTCTTTTTTATCATTGGTAGATCGAAGTGTCCCGCGTCACAAAACTCGTCAACTGCGCCGGTATGTCCAGAGGAATTCTTAGTTCGGTAATACTGTAGTATCGTAGCCATTCTTATGCAAGGCAGCTCTTTGAATACTTCTATAATTTTTACAAATAATGGGTAAGACTTCCTACTCCATTCGCTAGATTATTTTCATTTACTTTTCCAACACCTACCTAATATCTATCAAAATATGAGTAAATATAATATAACATCGCATGCATGACTAACCGTGTGGTGCGGGGGAAATTCAACTCGTAACACAGGGTAGGGGCGAGGAGGAAGTAAAACAGGTCCTTCAGATTCAGGTTATCGGGGTACCGCACGAGGCCGGCGGCCAGGAAGGCGTCGCCTTTCTCTTCCTCTATGGTCTCTAAAGAAAACACATTTTTCTTACACCAAAAAGGCAACGAGTCATAGGGTCATCTATAAACGCTCATAACCACAATCAGCCACAAAACCGGAAAAAAATATAGTCCCCGGCAAGATTGATGAAGGTAAGTTCGCGCGGCGCTTCTTCCAGGCAAGTACAAAATATCTTGCCATCTAACTTGCCGGGGACTATAAATGTGGTGCTGGCCCAGAAGATTTATTATTAATTTGGATTAACATACTGAAAGTACACCTGCATAATAAGCGAATTGCATGATAATAACAAACATAGACATAAGTTATCAACTGAGTAAAAATAACACCATGAGCACAATGTCAATTTTAGAAAAATTATATTAAAATCATCAAAAAATAATTTTCAGTCAATGTTAATATAAAAAGAATTAATAATAAATCAGTAACTTGACAAAATTGCGCTACAATTATGCATATATACAGTGAAGCTACCGCAAACCAAAGTCCAAGGCACACGCATAACAGGAAAAGAAGACAATTTGTACACAGTGTGACGAATTTGTATACCAAGCTTCGTTTTCTATATCGGGATTATAAGAAACCGCATGATTCTAAGTAGGCGACACAGTCCTACAAGATATATGTGCAGTACATATACGGGTCACTGGTTTTTGAAAATGACGTTAAGGGATTGTAGTAGAATTCATTTCCAATAAAGTCATATAGTAATTCTGGTCGGAATAGTTTTTGAGATAATAACGATTCTTTTTTTTATCTATTAAATAGATTTAAAAAAACTTGTTTTTTTATGCGTTCTCAGACTCCTAACTCATTTTATTTAAAAGCAAACAAGTAAATTTCGCAGTTCGTGGCTTTGTTTATGTAGCTTCTGTGAGTAGGTAAATACATAGCTGACTACCCGTGTCACAGATTACTAAATAGTTACTACGTACCCGTGTGATGTAGGTAGATATGTATGTGTATAAGTTAACAGATTCGCTTGATGACAATAAACCCTTGAAGTATAGAACGTCGAGTTTATAAAAAATAAACCTAAATTGACAACATTTCATACATAACTTTTATGTTGAAAATGAGTTGTACTCAAATACCAGCCACGCTGTATTAGGTATCGACTAAATTAATAGTAAGTTGTCCTAATAACGGCGATTACGTGGTTTTACTCGTATGAATCAGCAATTAAATACACAGATCTTGAATAGGTGTCTCAATTAGCGTTCGCGCGCGAGTTGATTGCACAAATTGCATTTTAAAATCGCACAAAGTCCGTGAACTACCCATTTGCCTATTATGTTGGCACTCACCATATACATTCAGAAACATTTCTGTTCTATTCTGTACTGACATGGTAAAACTGCCAAAAATATGTACACACGCTCTTATTGCCATAACATTAAATACATTTTAATTAACACCATGAATATTTCGATATTTATGTTTCTGACTATACCCTGCTACCCAGAAATCGTGACTTTTTCAGATTCTCGTACTTACGATTATGTAGTAAGTATGAATTTCGTAATTTGTCTTTCATGCCACGGTAAAACTTTTGGTAGTTTGAGGTACCTAGGCGGATAAGTGCATTAAAATTACTTGCGTGCTAAAAGTTATTATTTCTTGTGTCATTGATAAAATAAACTATTTCGTTATATACATACGTACATACGTACGTAAACGTCACGCCCATATTCCTTACTGGGATAGGTAGAGAACACAAAAAAACCGTGACTATTTCACGTTACGTAGCCTCTTTTAGCACAAGGGGTATGTCTGAAGAATACTTTGACCTATATCTTTAGTCACCTCTTACGACATCCGCGGAAGAAACAGAAAAATGTAATTTAGTGTAATTTTCGCGCTAAGAGAGCGGAGGCGCGCAGTGCGCGTTTGGCAGCAGCAGCCACCGCGGCTCCTAGATGAAGGGCTACGAATTAGCCCGAAACATGTCGAGCTAAACTTGATTTTAAAAACGCGAGTTATCCGAAAAAATTTCAACATGAACGAGTCTCACGGTAGTTTAATGTTTAAAGTGTAATTCTAATCTGGCATAAAGGTATTTCAATATTTTATTATAATTATGAAGTTGTATCTCAACTTGAAGAAAACTGGTAGTAATCGCGTTCAATTAGGCTCGTGCCTTATGCTAATTTATCATTGACGTAGAGTAAACATCCGATAAGGTAAAAGTACCAATGCTCGACGCCTCAACGCCCAGTAGATGACACCCATCTGTCACCTGTCTTACTATGACATAAGGTTACAAGTGCCAAATATTGGGTCAGTGTCCAGCACAGGGACGTTTACCCTAACACCTAGCCGGTTGAGGCAGACTTAGTTTGTGTTGTTAAGTGAAAGTTCAGGCGGAGCGGGTTCGGCTGTACTGATGATTGGTTCAAGCCCGTGATTAGTCTGTCGCCAACCACGTTTATTTCAAGACTAGCTAGCTTTCTCGGTTTATTTGCATTTCTTAGCATTTTTTCCAACGAAATTACTGGATTATAGGTATCGCAATCGCTTATCTTTATCCATTAATCATAAATAATGGCAAAAACCACGCAGTCAGATAGATTAGCTAGGTAATGGAACACTAAAAATAGCCACATGGTTCAATTGAATAGGTAAGTACATCCTAGATGCAAGGTAACATAATACAGTGTAGGTAAGCGTAAGTGCAGTGTGCGAACGTAAGAACTAGAAGCAAACACGAAAGGCAAGAAACGTGCCAAAAGAACAGTGCACAAACAGTCAGTTATTATATTGACTTACGCTCTTGCTCCGCGTTTATAAGTTCATCTGTAAATTACAAATTTCACTTTATAAAACTAAACAAGCAACATTATAACTATTTATAGGGATCATATTTTGCATCTATCTAAAGATATGATAATTTGTTTGTTGCACAATCAAGTTGTTATATGAAATGACAAAACAACTTAAATTGTCTATAAGGCTGCGACTCCAATAGGCTCATAGTCAGCGGATACCAGTTAACCGCTAAATCATCTAGCAAGGTATACAGTAGCTCGTTTAGTAGTCTATCTCGCCCGTGTTACCGCGTTAAGCCGCCTGTACGCAGTTTGCAACGTTTTGCTTACTGACACATTTTCGACGTGCTACTCGATACACCACCAAAGTCAATCAGCGGACAGTTAATCGCTGACAATGAGCCTAATCGGGACACGCCCACAGAGTCCAATAAATTAATTCTTAACCCAGACTTACTGTAATTCGGGGCCGAAAGACTCTGTCGCCTCAGTTTATTCTTAGCAAACTTTCCTTTAGCTGCAGACCGGACCCAATGGTTAGTTTGTGTGTAGCTCCATAACTTCAAAAACAATATCAGATAAAGGAAACACACTGTTGACGTTCCCACTGCAACATAAAAGCAATACTTGTAGTAAAAAAAATTACGGAGGACTTATACAGGGTTACTGGTAACTCGACGTATTCTTGGTAGGACTTGATAGAGGAGCTAAAGTGCAATATTTTTAAGCCATCATATGTATAGCCTGATCAATGGGTAGTTTTGCCTGGAATGATTTCCGGGAGTTTTGAAAATTGGTAATATTATAGATTTTGAGGTGC
>BHDV01065422.1:4063-17742 GCA_005406045.1 Adoxophyes honmai
AACTTAACCCTAGACTGCACGTGAATCAGATACAATGAAGACTTATTATAAAGTAAAGAATATGCACACGGACAAGACCACTCGAACTAAGGTTTCGTGTTGCATTGACGCCTGGTGCGCACGCCACTTGTTCCCGGCACCGGCGTGTCCTGCGCCGACGCTGCAGCTGTCTGCGAGGCTCCAGCTCCAACATCGACCGCCGGTGGCCATAGATGTTATTTTATGCCGCGAGCCACCCGCGCTCACCACGACTCGTCCACTGCACGTCCAACTATGCGAAAGCCCGTAGACTCGCCGAGCCTCAACGAAAACTGCATGTCGGTTGTTCGTCAGGAATTCAGATATGGTCTTGCCGGACCCTTTCAACATAGCCTTCGCCTTCCACACTGTGTCACGAGCCGAGTTAGTGGCAAACCGCAACAGGAGGGGACGGGACTTAGACCCCTTGGCACGCTTACCCAAACGATGGCAAACCGGAAGTGACTGCTTGTTAATATTTGGCAGTTGCAACTTTTTGGCACAGATGTCCACAACCAATGCCACTGGGTCCTCATCTGCCACCTCAGGCACACCATGAAGCAGCAACACTTTGGAGCGGGACCGCATCTCCAAATCGTCTAGAGTGGCCACCACCAGCTCCATCTGGGAGTTCAGAGCAGACACGGCCTTCCAAATGAACTTTTTGAATACTTCAAATTCTTCTAGAACAGGCCGTGTATCTGCTCCGCTTGGAGGCACAGAATTCTCAAAGCTTGCCATCCTCGTGCTGAACAGCTCCTTGATGTCGTCCATTCCCTTCATGAGCTGAGCTATGGTGACCATAGTGCTAGTGACAGTGAAAAAAAATAGAGGAGATGAGGATGCAAGGTCACCAGGTATGATGGCACTACATTAACTGACACTTAAATCAGGAGATAACAGCTGCCCGGAGCGACTGTAAACTAGTTGTTAAACAGACATTGAATGTAATAAATTTTAATAATTGTAACTATTTAATTAGAATTAAATAATCTTAAGGTTTAAAAAGTGCTTGTTAATTGTATGACTACCCGCAAAGTATTTCCGCAAACACTTCCCCAATTCTACCGAAGACGCCTCCCCAGCTAACCCGGGGGCCTAAGGTGACCTCTTGTGACAGAAACTCTACCAGCTGTCTTACACTCCATATCAGAACAGAACTGCGCGCCCACTGCTGCTTAACGGCAGGATTAGAGGATGAGATTGGGGTAGAGACTTGAACGGTTCCTGAACGAGGTCCTACAAGCCGCATTGGATTGTTATACATTAGTATTTGTAGTAAGATACATAAAACGGAATGAAAAGTTGTTCTCATTTTGCAAAATTATAATTCAAACACAAACGTAAATAATATATTTATTTCACATTAGATTTAAAAAAATTATAATAATAAAAAATACGTGAATTGACTAACAACATCAAAATCTTATACAATAAATGGTGAACGTAATTCATTGCCTTCTAGCTAGCTTTTGTTTTCCCGTTCGTGGTGGTACCTACTGCTTCGACAGACTAAAACTGGAATAAGTATTTACGGTACAAGCGCAGAAAACAGCCTATTTACAAATGACAGTAAAAACATCCATGTAAAAAGGTACTCTCTCTTTTACTCTCTAAAATTGTGTCAAGTCGGATACCGCCCAATCATAAGATATTCTTATTCCTGGTAAGAACCAGAGGATACTATGGACAACGAGCGATTACTAGGGACATTACAAAGTTTCCGAGCCTACTTCTTCTCCAAAAGAACCTCGTTGACTATACGAGCACATTCCTCATCCTGCAATATAGTGCCGTGGGTTGCCTCAATGCAATGCACGGACACGGTACTGTGTGTGTACTTCTTGAGGCTATAATCTTCGTCACAGGGCACGTTACGCCAGGACTCCTTCGTGCGCAGCAGGACTATAGGCGACTGAATCTTTTTGACAGCGTCCAAATTATAACTATAGAGGGCTTTGATTTTATCGTACGTCACTCTGCCTACTTGAGAAACGAATTTGGCGGTATATTTCGAGTCTTTCGATTCGGTATTTTCAACGGCGTACTTGATCTTATCGTCGTAGTTCTTTATTTTGCTGAGTTTCTCCCAGAGAACGACAGTGTTGCTAGCGTTGTTCGGGTGGACCAAGTTTACGGTGTGACATATGAGGCTGTTCTGGAAAGTATCATCGAGCTCGGAACCTAGTATTGAGGAGAACAAGCTCCGCGAAAGGTCAGGAGAGCCGTCCACGCATATTGTCACCATAGTCTTGTATCCTGTTGAAAAGAAATTGTATTTAAGTGACATGACGTAACCCTAAAATAAATTGGTTTAAGGATTTACCGGGCTACCTTAGATAAAATGAACTGAATTTAAATAAAAAATGCTGTAGAAAAGGAAATATTTGATTATCCTAATTGCGCAGTTTCATTGGTCGATAACTCATGAAGGCGATATTAACTGTGCAGGGACTCCCGGGAGAAATTAGTTATGTTAACTAAACCTAGTTATAAGGCAGTTTAGAGCATCGTGTATTAAATTCCTGTACTTACTTTATATTTCAAGGCATATTTAAAATAGTGGGTATCAAATTTTGCAAATTTAGAACATTAATGAAAAGTACAAAAAAACTGTATGATCAAGTTAAAAAAGGTGTCCAACTTTTTATGTGTTCTTGCTTGAACAATGTATTTTTCCCCACAGTTGTGAAAATTATAAAAAAGTGTATTTTATAAATTTTAAGTTAGGTACCAATTAACTAAATATTATGCGTATGTAATGTATAATCTGTTGAATAAAAATTGAAATTGTTTCCAGCCGGTGTAACAAGGCGCGAGAAAACATACGCGGGAATAGGACTATCCTGATACATCCTAAATAGAGAAGATCAAAAAATGACAGGAAGTTTATCCCGCGCGGGTCGTCTCGTGCGTGTTACTGTGCTTTGCTTACAGAATACACAACATGAGTCATAGTCATAGCGTAACATTACCTTAAATAATTTTAAACAAAAAAAAACCGACTTCAAATTAGCAATATTTTGAAAGTATTATGTTTACTGAATATAAAATCTTGACTTCATCAACAAATTACTGAAAACGCCATATAAAATTTGAAGAGTTCCCTCGATTTCTCCAAGATTCCATCATCAGATCCTGGTTTCGTGCCAATGGGACCAATTTCGAGTTATACCCTTTCGATTAAAAAAAAAATTTTGAAAATAAGTCTACGGGTTTTCGAGATATCGAGTAACATACACACAAAAAAAATAAAAATAAAAAAAAAATTAGGTCGAATTGAGAACCTCCTCCTTTTTGAAGTCGGTTAAAAATAAAGATAAGAAAGAGCAATAAGTAGTGCAGGATTCGCTAGCAAACTGCAAGGCAGTTTGGCGATACATAAGTGTTAATCGTAATGACATTTTGAACACAAAAAAAATGAAAGACAAAATAACATAGTGAAGAAGTACTCAGTCAACTAACACACAGAGATCCTGGACTGACCTTCGCTCTCCAGCGTGGCCGCCAGCTCGAGCGCCAGCAGAGTCCCGAAGCTGTACCCCAGCAGCGCAAACGGCTCGCCGGCCGACAGGGTACTCCGCACCATCTGAAGATGGGATCATTTCTATTTTTTTTTCTCTTATTTTTATTAAAATAACAACTCCCCATTACTTGCATGGATGCCGTAAAATATAAGGAAAAAAGATGGGGTATGCTTGGTCGTGCTCCGTCGATTGTAGTTTGTATTTTTAATCCTGTTTGTAAATGACTTTGATTTTTTGAAAATACTTCCCTTGGGTGCTCACATAATGAAACAGGTTTCTTGCGGTACCGACCGGTACAGGTTCTACTTGCATAATGAAACAAGTAAATCTGAGTGCTCACTTGGCTCAGGCGGGCGACCATGGCGGGCAGGTCCTCGTCAGCGTGCGCCACGCCCAGCTGCAGCGCGACCGCGCGCACGCGCAGCCCGCGGCACAGCGGCTCCAGGGCCGTCGCTGCTCCTTCCATACCAGGCAGCAAGAACAGGCGATGAGTTCTGTCTCCTTCCTAACACATTTTCAATTCTATAGTACTTATTAACGTAAATTTTTGGTCAAAGAATGACAATTAACATTTCGTTCCTTTTCAGATATCAGAACTTTACTTCCACACGGTCAACACACGGTCAGCCTCATAGTATAATTTTTAATGGAGGCTTATAAACGAGCAACATTTTCATGGCATTATCTGATCAGAGACTAATGAATGTGGATGAAGCAAAAGAAGCATGCCAGGATCGTAGCAAGTAGAACAAAGTGGTCTCTGCCTACCCTTGTGGGAAAGAAGCGTGACTGTATGTATGTATCTGATCAGTAATAGAGTTGCCTTTGGTTGCCGGAAAATGTACTCGTTTAGGAACCTCCGAAAGTTGGTAGATACGTTACCTCGCTGCCAGAGACCAAGGTCTGCATGAGGACCGTTGGGATGGACAACAGGTCCTCCTCTCCTAGGTTTTGCATCAGCATTGCCAAGTTAGCTTCCTCAGCCGCAGGATTGGACTTCTTCTCTTCTTGTTGTGACGACAGTTCCAACAGTCTAAAGGAGATACCATAAATAGTGAATGGATTATTTTTATAATTATCATTATCATCATGGCCACTAGCATAGACAGTCCAGGACCCCTAACGACCATGTCCAATCTGCCGTATCAAGAGTGTATCATTAGTTCCACGTGCATCGTCAAATGACGCTGTTTCTAAATCAATGTTCGCAACGATGTGTTAAAGGCATATTTGAGGTTAGTTCGCAGCCGACATTTAAATATTGCTGTCTTTAAATTTACATTATGCTAACGTTCCCACTAAAGTTATAATAGTTTTTGTTTTTTGTGTAGATGAGAGTGGTTTTTGAGATGTCAATTACACTGATATTGTAATTACCAACAGTGAGATTCTATTTAGACCTCACACAGATAAAGCATTGTTCACGCCCACTGGCCACTCCGGAGTAGGGAACCTTTATTTTGGCACTGTGCAATGCAAGTTTGGGATAATATGCTCTGGGTCTTCTACTTACTTAGCGAAGGTCAACGTCCTGATGTCCTGTGCGGTGAGGAAGATCTCGAACTCCCTCTCCAGGGTTTGCTTGATTTCTACCGCCATCAGGCTGTCCATGCCGATGTCAGCCAATGACATTTGGTACGAAATGGTCTTTAAGTTTCGGATGCCTGCATTGGAGATAATAATAGGTGAGTCCATTAAAGGTGAATTTTTGTCATAGATTATTTTTACACACAGACGACATGTTGCATAAACAAGTTCAATAATTAGGAAAAAGATCGTTTATATACTAAGTACATTGGTTTGGTAGTCTGCAAGGCTGAATAGATGTCAGTTGTCTGCGTGACGCCGCCAACTATCAAGTGGATAGAGATTTTAACAAACGACAAGATCAATGCAGCCTAGCACGTCCCACTGTTGGGCCCAGACTTCCTATATCTAGTTTGAGAGAGGGCTTGGGCTGCAGTTCTCAATTCCTACACAACCTTGTACTATTATCATCTATTCTGTGACACAACATTGAATTACTATGACGTGAAACAAGAGCACCTGTCTAAAATTTATACTACTGTGTACTACTCACAAATACTTCGTATATTTTTTTGTCATTTTCTTTGAAATTAAAAAGTTATCAGCAAAATTGACTCACGCAATCTTTAAAACATTTCTGAAAACGAGATATTTCGCAGATGTGGCCCCGTTTTACCAGGGATAAGATAGTATATTGTTAGAAATGTATCACTTCCACCACTATCATTATTATACCTTCTGTTACCTAACTCTCAGTCTAAAAACTATACATATTGATAGTGTGGTCATGAGTCGTTCAATGCCCATGCCTTCGTCAGTGGAACCTTTCGTGTACTCGGCCTATACCATTTGGGAATACATACTTGACCTATGTAGGTATATCTATGTACTCTTTTACAAAGTAGCTAACCTAGGATCTGAGCGACGGCCTCGACAGGATTGCTGGCACCGGCGCCGCTCGCAGACTTCGTGGCGACTACGACGGACGAGACGATGGTAGCGTCTTGCATCAAAAATTTGTTCAAAGCCTGGAGGCAGTTAGTTATTCGCTGTGGCGACATGCCCATTAAGTCCTGCTTTGTATTTTCTTCAATTATTTCTGCAACGAGACCCACCTGAAAGTAAGGGGCACGAAGTCTTTCACACCGTTGGACGTGCGTTCGGTAAACTGATTTAACTGGAATTAATTGGTTTGTGTTTCGAGATCAGTATTACAACCTTCAGTAGTGAAGTGGCACTTTAAGAAGAAGAAGGACTGTTAGTGTCCTTCAAGAGAGATAATGCGTCTTACGTCGCCGACGGGCCCCCACTGCACCGCCAGCGCCGGCAGCCCATGCCGCCGCCGCCGCTCACAGAGCCGCTCCACCACCGAGCTGGCGTAAGCGTAGTTTGTCTGCCCTGCGTTGCCGCGCCCGCAGACCACAGATGAAAACACCACGAATTCTCTGAGCAAACAGCAGACGGTCAATTTAGATAAGAATATTGAACTCGGCGGCACATAATTTTACAAAGGCTAGTGTACAAAGCAGTATTTGACATTTAAATTACATTTTGATGGCCATGAGCTTATTTTTACCATCTTGTTCCTGATAGGAAAAACTGGTATGAAAATGTATACTCACTTCAATTCGGGGCATATTTCTCTCGTAAGGTTGTCCAAATTTATTGTAGTTTGAGCTTTAGCCATAAATGCCTCCCTGAATGTGTCTGGGGTCTGGTTCTGGAAGAGAGCGTCGTTGAGCACGACGGCCAGGTTGAAGACCGCCCGCACGGGCCCCATGGCCCGCGCCGCGCGCAGCATCGCCGCGCAGCCCGCCTCGCTAGAGGGGTCCTCCGTGCACACCTGCACGCGCGCGCCGTACGTCTCCCACGCGCTGCGGACAGACGGGCGTGAGCTAGTACGGGGAAGGGCCACTGCAACGCGCAGGTGCCAGATAATTAGAGATGAGTAGATACGGCAGAGGTTGGGGGAACGAGCAGACGGCGGTTACACATAAAAGGTGATCTGGTCTGTAGAGGCCGGTGCAGGCAACAAGCGGTGGATAAAAGGATATGAGCTAGTGCGGGGAAAGGCTGATGCAGTCAGCATGATGCTCATAGACAGAGGTGAGTAGATGCTGGAGACGCCGGCGCAGGCGGCAAACGATGGGTAGACAAGGATGAGCAGATGCATGAAGACACTGCAGCAGTGTGCAGAAGGTGGGAAAACACGGGTGAGTCAGGGAGGTAGGTACTGACCGTAAGCGCGAGGCCTGGTAGCCGCTGCTCAGCCCGCGCCGCGCGCTCAGCAGCAGCCGCCGCGCGCCGCCCAGCACCAGCCAGTCCGCCAGCTCTAGCCCGAAGCCGCCTAATCCGCCCACCACTACGAACACTTCCTGGGCGCCACACAAGTATCTGAATAGCGATGATGACAGGGTTAAAAATGGACAATGGAAAAAAATGAGACATATTTTTTAGTTTATCAAATAATTAAACATCGACAAAGGTACAGATCATAAAACTTCCTGAGTGTTTGAGTAAAAATCAATACAATTTTTACTCAAACGTGACGTCACGCGAAACTTTTAGGCTCTGTATTATCGTCATTTTTCGTGTGTCAAATAAAAGAAAAAATATGCGTACAAAATTTTTTCGTAGTCTATCTGACGGACTAAATCGTTTTTTCTAGTCATCTAGCCTATTCGTAATTAATAAAATATCAAATATTAACCTAACAGGCCTGGTAGACTACCAAAAAAAAGTTTTTGATATTTTTGCTTGTATAAGTATTCAAGATTACTTTGCTGCATGCGGCGACTGCAATGGTAAAGGACGCGGAAGTCGGTCGCGTGCGCTGAGCAACAGCTGTCACGGCTGACTAGGCGACCGCGGGTGGTGGAGAGTCTGATGTGAAGACGGCGTTCGGTGATCTGAGTAGCTTGGAACAGGTGCAGCTGATGGGGTCATCAGTCATCAGTTGATCGATTCAGTGCAATCATCACTTTCATAGTATTTTTACTACCTCTTAACGCGAGTGTAACTTTTGGTCATGTAAAGCATTAATTATACACACCAGTGCAGTGCAAATTAAAACACATAACAAACTACGAAATGGTTGTGTAAGCGTGTGGATTGTCTCACCTCGGCATGGCTGGCATTTGGATTTTGGCTGGCACGACAATATCGTTACTGCATTCATCATCCCGGATTTTGACTAGAATCTAAAGAAAACTCGAATTTTACACAAAGTAATTTTATACATCATCATCATCATCAGCCTATAAACGTCCCACTGCAGGGCACAGGCCTCTTCTCAGTATGAAAGGGCTTGGGCGATATTTCCCACGCGGGCCCAGTGCGGATTGGGAACTTCACACACAACGTTGAATTACTTCGTCGCTTTGTGTAGGTTTCCTCGCGATGTTTTCCTTCACCGAATAGCTTGTGATAAATATCAAATTTGATATCGCACATAAATTCCGAAAAATTCAGAGGTGCGAGCCCGGGGTTTGAATTGAACCCACGACCCTCTGCTTGAGAGGCCACAGTTCGAATGGCTGGTCTATCACGAATTTAAAATAGATAATTTAAATTTTATACAAATAGACAATAAAACCTGCATCCAACTTGACAAGAATCAGTAAAAAAAATTGAAATCGTAGTTCTCTTTGTCCCTAAGCGGTGCGCGAAGCTACCCCCACAGCTCCAAAACTTTGCTTAGTTAAATGCCGTGGACTGTATCTTGCGCGCGTACCTTGCCGACGTGTTTCCCGGCGGCCATGTACCGGTAGGCCTGCTCTACCTCCTCCCTCGGGAAGCTGCAGCGCGTCAGCGGCCGCACCGCGCCGCTCGCCACGCCTGCGAGGATCAGGTCCTGCACGCGCTGTGACAACGAAGAACCTTTTAATTTTAGCCATTCAGTATGGATTTACAAGTGTACATCGGACATACCGAAACCTGTATCATTACAGAGCCTGACCAGTCTTTTCTGATGCCTGATTTTAGGGAAACTACATACATTTCTCAATACATACATACATACATATACTCACGCCTATATTCCCAAGAGGGGTAGGCAGAGCACGTGAATTCGAAAATCCAGTGCCACGTTTAGCAATTTCAGGGTAACCAGATGGTCAAACGTAATATTGCAGTGACAGGTTGCTAGCCCATCGCCCACAATACACTAACCCTTTCCCAGAGTCGACTCTTACGACACCCACGGGAAGAAAGGGGGAGGTGCTATTCTAACCCGGCACCACACGGATGAAGCAATATTATACAGTCACAGGATCGCAACGCAAATCACGCATATAATTATGACTGTTTGAGATATAAAGTGCCTTTTCTTAGAAACGGTTGATACAATGATACACCCACACGCATTTGTGAACGAGAATTAAAATGGAAATGATTTACAAAAATAAGGTCACAAAAAAATACCAATTTTAATTAAGGAAACGAGTAAACTTAAAGTAATTACAAGTATAGGTACACATTGTTCTTTATTGTTCGAAGTGTCCTATATCTAGCCTTGAAATACAGTATAGGGTTTTAGTTTTAATAACACACGGCCTTAATGCCGAGTAAATACGAGTAAGAGCGTGTGTTGTGGCACTTAAATTGTGTCGATATGTTCGACACGATGATATGAAAAACTTACTCTTCTAATCTCTGGACGCCACTGCGTGATATTGTCCACCATGATTCCGTGGAAAGAGATCTCTTTGGACGCCGTAAGCATGCCGACCTGGGTGTTGTTGTTAATATCGTATTTGCCGATCTCTAAGAACCGGCCTCCGGTAGCGAGACAGCGGACTGAAGCCTGAGGGAGAAAAATAATAAAAGTATGATCAGAAGTGCTGTCCCGCGCCTCGGGTGTGACAGAAGATGGCAGCAGAAAAACCGCCACAATTTGTCACTCTACCGTTTCCGCCACCATGTCTCATTTACGTCCGCTGGTTGAGTCTTTAACTTGTTAGGTCGATTAGATCAATCCCTTAAATTTCTAATTTGTACCATTATATCCCTACTAATATAATATTTTAAATGCGAAAGTAACTCTGTCTGTCTGTTACGCTTTCCCGCTTAAACCTCTCAACCGATTTCGATGAAATTTGGCACAGACAGTATTTAGACCCTGAGAAAAGACATAGGCTACCTGTTATTGCGAAAAAAAGGTACCACATGCCCAAAATAACTATTTCACGCGGACGAAGTCGCGGGCACAACTAGTCATTTTAAATGTATATTTTTCGTATACTTGCCAGCAATATATCTTCAGCGAGGCAGTTGAGCACCAGGCCCACTCCTTTGCCGTTAGTTTCGCGGCGAATCATGCTTTCAAAGGACGTATCACGAGAATTCCCAATTTGGTTATCTGTAACCAATACACACGCTTCAACATTGGAATTCTCACTTCTAAGTAAACATGAATGCTCAAAATATAAACAATAATAGTGACAAAGAGTCTAGATTAGCACAAACCATGCTTTCAATTATAGTCTGACGCCATATACAACACACCATAAATCATGACTTTACGTTAATTTGAATCAATATTACTTAATTGTTAAAAACACGAAACTGGCGCAGTTGGGCGCATCAATCAAAATGCATGACGAAATGACTTATACAAATACAAGCTTGATTTAATCTTCAGAAGTGTACATACGTATATAACTATGGGCTACCTTGGAGTGTGGGGAAGAGCTTCTTGATGAAGTCCCGTTTGTGAGGGCTGCCGACGGTGGTGAACACGCGGCAGCCGTAGTGCAGCGCCACGTTGATGGCGGCCTGCCCCACGCCGCCCGAGCCTGCGTGGATCAGCACCGACTCGCCCGCCTTCATCTTGCCTCTGATTATCTGAAGGTACAAAACAGCCTTAATATCTCTCTAGTATTACGTGTATATACATATTCAGAGCATATTTCGATGACGCCGCGCATGGCGGCTGAAAGTAAAATGTTGGATTTACCATGACGGATATATGCACTTGAACGTGTCATAACGTAACGTGAACGAAGGGATTTGTTTTGAGAAGCGTCAGATTTTCCTCTTATATTCCACCGAAAACCACTAAAAACCCATCCATGTCTCTGAAGGCGATTTAATAACGAAAGCTTAATTATGAAACTTATTACTCGTAGTTATCTATCAGGGTTGCAGAAGAAAATCTACGTACCAAGGCATAGTAAACGGTGATGTAGACTACGGGCACTGTGGCGGCCTCCTCGAACGTCCAGTTGTCGGGGATGGGCCACAACTGGGATACAGGTAAGTAGGTCAAATTTGACAAACCCCTTTTGACGACGCCCATGACACGTGAACCACTAAAATAAACAAAAAAGAACAGACATGAGAATCCACGCTCCAAAAGTCAATGTATCTTTAGTCTATACCAGTAACTCTTCTCGGAAGGAAGAACAGAAATGATTATGTATTGCAATCACTGTCCGAGGTCAGTTTTAAGACATTGAAATGAACAATGTTACTTTACTTGCTAGTCCTGCCGACGACTTCTAGCCCTCCAGTGCACTCGTGCTGGAGTCTTTTGTCCGCCACGGTCTCTATCCCGACACGCCCCGTGGCGTAAACTATGTCGTGGAAGTTCAGAGCAGTGCAGTAAACCTGAAGAACGAAACCAGACTAAATAATTAGGAATTACAAATGGATACATTTTTTGCTGCCACTAAAATCAATACTATGGTTTGTTGAGAGTATTTTTTATACCTCTGGCAGATTTTTTATTATTATTATAGAACTATAATACATCTGTAACTTTACGGAAAACCAATTTTTGAGAGTCAAACATTGTCCATCATACTTCGAAATGACCAGAGGGTTGCATTTATAAATATTAGAAAATAGATACAAAATGGTTTCATAACTAACATTTCTCTCAGTAACAAATGCTATCATGATGTTTTCTACTTGATCAGATCAATAACTTTTTACTAAGCAGGTACAGGTATTAAGTTTTGAATTAGAAGTCACATCAGGGCGTTCAATGAAACTAATTTAAGTTTTCGCTATATAAAACGTACTTATGTTAGGAGTACCTCCAGAATATAGTAATATTTCAGGATTTTTACACCATTCCTGAATAGATGGCAACTGCAGAGACTTACGTGAACCAGTACATAGTCGCTGTCGTTGTGGACGGAGTCGTATTTCAGTGGACCTTCGACCCACTTCATAGAGGACAGGTCTCCAACGGTCTCGGTGACCACGTACGCGTGGTCGAGCAGGGCAGCAGCCGGGGTATCCAAAAGCAGGAAACGGTACGTCCCCCATTGCCCCTGCGATAAATCCTGTATTAGGTTCGGAGTTCAGAACTTACTATAATCATTAAAATAAGCTTCATTTATTTTCTTTCTGATCTGTTCAAGGGATGGATCTGCTTTAACCCTTTTAGAAATTAGACGTATTCTGGCGTCTCAGACCCCACCTAACTAGCCTACCTAACCCTTTTAACTACTAAAATTTAATGAAAAAGACAAGGTTCAAGAGATATCTAGTCCCTATCATATCGAAATTTAACCGCAGGGTCCCATAGCCACCTTTAAAATTATTGCAAACGATTGACTTACGAACTAGGTACGTAAAGTCAGGGAATCTGAATGTTTAGCAGGTTGACAAACAATTATAGGACAAACTTTACCATGAAGTTCCATATTGAGTATTTATGTCATGCAACTGGCTGGAAACAGTAATAAGGCCAATTTCAGAACTATCTCAACCTGCTTTACATCCAATTTCCCTGACTGTACTTATGAACTAGGCAGCTTACCCTCTTTTGCGTTACCGTTGCTGCCGAGACTGTCAGTGCTTATTTCCGATGTAGCGTGTCCGTGGTAATACGCAGCCAGTACCGCCTGCTCGGCCGACAAGCAGCCGTCGGCGTACGCGCACACCAGCTCGCCCACGCCGTGCCCTGCGAGCAACTCCTTTGAGTTTATACTTACACGTACAAGAATTTCACGCCTGTATTCCCATCCCTCGCAGGATCTACAGAGCACACAAAAAAATCACCAAGACAAAAGAATGACTAGGTCATATTCTTTAGCCATTTTCTGTACAATTTCTGGTTTAGAAATGGATTACAGGAGTAGAATATTGACAGGTTGGTAGTCCACTTAAAACATTATTATTTATCAGTTAGCCGCCTATTACGAAATCCGAGTAAGAAATGGAGAGATGTAACTTTAAACGATAAATTTTCACTCTAAAAGCACACGATGTGTAAAATCTTAAGTTGGACTTGCCAAAATTTCAAGTAGTGGGGAGATCGCCACATTGCATGCCATGAACTATATCCATTTGGGATTTCTGGTAACTGAAGAGAAAGCTGATGTACGCACCGATGACGTGGTCAGGCCAAATGCCGACGGTGCGCAGGAGGTCCACCAGCGCCACCTGCACCGCGGCCGCCGCGTGCGCAGCGCTCACGGGCGCGCAAGAGTCCGGTTCGTAGATGCTCTTGACCAAGTCGATGCCCAAAGGTGTCAGCGCCTCATGACATCTAACCGTTACCAAATAAATATATAAAAAAAAAACTGGTTGCCTGTAAAGTCGGTATACGGGCGAAAGTTTTACGTGACAACGACTTTGAGTGGTAAAATAATT
>BHDV01065422.1:25347-35602 GCA_005406045.1 Adoxophyes honmai
AAACGTCCGCGATTTGGTCACGGAACGTCCGTCTAGGTCTTCCCCTCCCAACACACCCATTCACACTTCCCATATAAATCTGTTTAGTCAATCTTCTTTCATCCATCCTCTCCATAAGACCAAACCAGCTAAGCATACTTTTTTCAATCCTTGTCACTATGTCTACTTTCACACCAGCTTGTTCCCTTGTATATTTTCATACGGGCGTATAATTTATCCAGATATAGTTCACGACCGTACATTATGTGAAAGCAATTTTGTTAAATAGCTTAATAAATAATGAGTTAATCACTTTTTAAAGTTCGACGGAGCAGCAATGTATTGTGTCCGAATAGACTTGACTTATTGAATTGTCATGAATATGACGTGTAAAATAAACCGTCAACCAGTCGTTAACTTAAGGTATAATAGTACATTGTGAAACTAGGGAACTAAATTGAAATTTTCTAACGAGAGTCTGTTAGAAGCCCGACGCCGCAGGTGGAGGACTTTTATGACTCGAGTTTAAAATTTCCTTTAGTGCCCGTGTTACACACAATGATTTTCATCACATTTGCGAGGAAAAACTAAAAATTAAAGAAAATGTATGACATCACGTCACCTCACCTCGCAATTTCGCTTGCGCTGTCACTGCTGTCAGTGCGTTTAGGTCTATCGTCACTTTTTTTTATTCATATATCACAGACAAGAACTATGTTTCGTACAGAATGCGAATGGTCATACAGCCAGATTCTGCCAAAAAGGTTCAAACAAATATACAAAAAATGCATGTTAAAAAGGCGTTGACATACATCCAAAGGATTAAATTAATACAGTTTCGTAATGCATACATTAATTTTGCATTTAATTGGCCCTTTAGTTTTAATAGCAGAATTTTTATTTTTACATTAAATTTGTGACCTCCTTAGTCTAAACTCACGTGCCTATACTAACTTTTGCTATTTTTAAAACCAAACTTTTCCTCCCATAGGATGTAATGATAACTCCCGCGGTTACTATTTAGGGCTTTGTCCTAAAGGATACGCGCTTGTATTAACACCATTGACGAGTAAGTGTGATGAAATAATACATTGCGTGCTCGATTATTTCGTATGGAAAAAATACGCAATTAACTAACGAAAGGACCATGGGCAGTTTTGTATGGAGCCTGGTTCTGAAACCAACAGAGTTGAAGCTCAGGTCATTAAATAGGTCTTTAACTCTACTTTATTTCATTTTATGGGCACCAAGTCGAATTCCATTGCAGAACTGAGAAAATGATATTTAAATCCAAAGTGAATAGGATCTATTAACAACATGTTTAGGGTAGGGTTAGAAGGTTTTAAAAACTCAAGATAATATTAGTATCGATAAAACGCGTTATTCAACAACAAAATGTCTCTGAATCAAAGTTTTTCTAAAAAGTGCTAGCATTATGCTAGTTTTACACGGGGTTAGTAGCTAATGCTTCGTACTTGTCACTTGTCACCGGTGTGTAAACATGTTGTAAAAGTGCTTAGTATTCGTGCAACTGCAAGTGATTAGAAACCGTTCCTATTTACTAAGCGACAAGCACCCACCCCAGATAAAAATCTACTAATACTTTTCACTTGTCGAGTGGTGTAAACATTTATTGACAAGTGCAATTTGATTAGTGATTAGTAGATTAAATACCTAGTCAAAGCTGCCGAAATGTTTTGTTACTAATACCATTCTCTAACACCACTGTGTAGACGGTTACTTGCCACTTGTCACTGCGCATGTCCCTAACCACCTACACTAATGACAAGTTCACGTGCGCACTTTCAATATCTTTTTGGGAATTTCCCGATGAAAAAATATGAAAAAAAGCATTTTATTTTATTTTATTATTCTGTTGTGTTAGGGATTCTAAGTATCAGGAATTAATTTCGTTACGGATTTATTTATCAGCCTGTATAAATATTCTTCGAATGTCTTTTTTGTAGCTCCTACTCACCGTGACTAAAATATAAATATCTTAGTGCTGCAATGGAATTCGACTTTGTGCCCCTATAATGAAATATAGTAGATTTTAAGACCTATTCAATGACCTAAGCTTCTTTAAATCGAGGGCAACCCTCAAATTTTATTGGCACAGGTAATGTTTTTAGTACATTTTTCAAAGCTACACCAGTATTTACGTCTGGCAGTAAAAAAAATATGACTGAGCTGATGATGGAAGGTCAACTCCTTAATGCTTAGGAGTTAAAGGATAATTCTTTCAATACTGAATGCACCTGCAGACTGGAAATTATAATTTCAGTAATTAGTGAGGCCTGCTGGTGATGGAAGGTCACCCTCATTATTAGACAAATGCTTTCAGTATAGCCCAAATTTGAAGTCGATTTTTTTTTTGTTTAAAATTGTTCGCATTAAATAGTAGACTATGTCTTTTTTCAGGATCTATGTAGATGATCATTCTGTAGTTTTTCGCGTGGAAGCGCAACAGACAAACAGACAGGCAGATAGGCGGGCAGACGGACAGACAGACAGACAAGCAGACAGACAGAGTTACTTTCGCATGTATAATATTAGTAAGGATTGTTAAGGATAAGGGGTTAAGACAGTGTGAAAATGAAAACGATAGCACGAGTATACATGAGCACAATATTCTGAAGAGTATTGCATAAAAAATAACATAAACATCCAAACCATGTTTAACATTTTGTAGCAACTTTTAGCATTATTTTAGGACTAAGGATAGATGAATGAAGTATAATAGTGAAAGGTTCCAGCCTACTAACTTCTAGCTTTTTACCTACACTTCCCGACTATAAACCTATTTCCCTAGTTGCATCGTACGACATCCATGAAAGAAATGAAGCGGTTCTGTGCGTCTAGTATGTTCATTTCGATGGTGCAGTCGTAAACGAATTCGTTTGCGAGTTATCGTAAAATTGTATGGAAAGCGAGACAGCGCCGCCAGCGGAAAGTTTGCACAACTGCCACGGTCGACAAGTCTCCATACATTCCGCGACAACTCGCAAACGAATTCGTTAACGACTGCACCATCGAAATGAACACACTAGCCGTACTGTTTATGTTTTATCTCGAGTAAGTGAATGTGATGCGATTGTTTCAAGAGCGATTAGCGAGCGAATTAGTAGGTATAGGTTTCTGAACGCAGATAGGATAAAAAACAGGAGATGTAAAGGAGATGCTCTTGCGTAACACATACAACAATAAAATTATGAAAGTGATTAACCCAAGAATTTGATATTTACAAAAGAAGTTTTATTTTTATAAATACTTCATTTGTCTATACAAAATATCTATACTAAATAATTTACATTCAGAAAGCGAAAGACTCCAGAAGGTTAGTTTATTTCAAAGAATTGAAACCAGAAACAAAAACAAAAAACTTCTCCCTACCGACAAGTAAAAGTAGTCAAGCCAGTTGCTTTAGGTATCAGAGAAGGGATGAGTTCCAAAGGATTCTTTCGAACATACAAGTCGAAAACTGGCATTAGCTGGACAAGACTGCAAAGCCTGGAGTATTCTGGAGTCGAAGACAAAGACCAGTTTTCAGTTTACGGCTGTTTGCTGCATTTAGTCTATCTGCGTTATGGTTCTACATTTTTTATTGATGTGACAGAAACTACTAACACCTCTGTCTTTCCTGCATCTAATAGCCAAACCTTCAATGAAATGAACATAGGGGCAGTAAAGTTTGTTCTTTTAGGGTGTATGCTCAGATTGTCTACACTAAGTCAAACTGCGATGGCTACAAAGAACACGGATTAACGTATCCTTCCGGTGACATGCAGAAGGTTCTGTTGCAAGAGTTCTATGAGGAGTGTTCGGTGCCTCCAGAGAGCGTGGAATTTATCGAAGCTCATGGAACAGGTAATCTTTAAATATAATACGTTAATAATTCCTTTAGAGACGTTGTCAAAAAAAATAGTTAAATCGACGTTTATTACTGTTGTAAGGACTGTGGTTTGATGTAGTGGCAAAATTTAGAAGTTATGACCCAAAATGATAGTTGTTTCGTGCGTTACACTAATAATGTAAGCTGACTAAAAAAATATTGTAGCTTGACAAGAAAATATGAAGATTTTGTATGTTTTTCTTGAAAATTGGGGACAAAAAGTACTGGTCAAGAAATCTGGTAAATTTTACGGCTTAACGCTAAAGATAGCGCTCGTATTTCATCATCATCATCAGCTTATACATATACGTCCCACTGCAGGGCACAGGTCTCCTCTCAGTATGAGATTTATGTATTGAAAAATGTTTTTGTATTTGTCTAGTTTATATAATTCTCAATTATTTTTAACAGTCCTTGGCGTATTTATTAAAAGATTATTTAGATAGAAAATGATTTGGACTCTAACAGGAACTAAAGTTGGTGATCCTGAGGAGCTGAAAGCTATTGACGACGTGTTCTGCAAGGCCCGGGACTCGCCTCTCATGATCGGATCAATCAAATCCAACTTAGGGTACACAGAAGCCACATCTGGACTTTGCGGCCTTTCTAAGGTCAGCATTCGAGCATCTGTTTGATTGGATCAAGATCTCAAATACTAACCATCAAAATAAATGTGTTATTTTTTGAATACATACAGTCTAGAACTGGGATCCTGTCGTTTTACCAAAAATATTTTCATCAAATTTCATTACCCAAACAGATTTTCCCAAATGTTTTATGTGCCAATGCAATCTTTCGCATAAAATCGATACGCAAATTTTCATTTGGCCAAATTCTTGTTCAGCAGAATATCACTACGAAAAATGACATTCAGGCATTTAGTCTTTTAGCAAATGTTTTATTACGGAAAGTAAACATTAGACAATAAACGTTTAGTCAAATGACTTGTTACGACAAAGCATTAAAAGCCAAAACTTTGATACTTTGGGTATATTGCATTATAATTATAATGCATAAATTCCCTATAATTAATTCATGATATAAAGTTAATTTCATACACAGGCCAATCCCACATAATTTACTAAGGCAGTAGGAAAAAGGGGCGAAGCACCCCACGAGAGGGGCTCGGGGGGTGCAGCCCCCCGCATTAAAAAAAAAACTCCATACTGACTCGTACAACTACATGGGTAGGTTCGTTAGGTATCTTGCGACCCCTGAGAGCGGAAATAGAAGCCCCGCGATAGCGGGGCTTCGTCGACTCGCCTTTAAACCCCTTACCAGTGCTCAAAACTAAGTGCTACCATAAAAGTAAGTCACGTCAGGTTAGGCTTGGTTAGGTTAGATCCCCCCCGACTGTGTCGCCACCTTGTCGTGGTGGGGGGGCTTGCGTGCCCAAATGATCCCCGGGGCTATACCGGACAGGGTCACCCATACCGGGTTGGCTCGGGGTGATGGGCCAGACCAAGAGCGACACCCCCGCCGAAAGCCGTGAGGTTAGGCCAGGCGGGGTAGGGGAAGCGCCCTTTTCAGGGTGCACCGGGGTGGGGATGCGCCCTTTTCAGGGCGCATCATTCCGTGAGGGCACGAGGAGAGGCTGCCTCCTTGTTATCAAACAAACAGCCTTTATGCTCGCGACTCCTTCTTAGTCAAGAAGGAGCGTTGAGGAGGGGACCACACCCCTTCAAAAAAAGGACATGGGGATGGAGAGCACACTCCTTAAAAGCAGCGAGGGGCCAGCAATAGCTAACCGGCGGGTGTCGCGGTAGCATGCCTATGGCGATCCCGTGACACCCCGCATTATCGGTCGGGGGGGAGTGCTGGGTTTTAACGGGTATTCCTTTCTTCGGGGAGGCGACTCCCGTACATCCATGGAATTGTTGCCGTCATGAATCATACCATAGCGACAACAATTCCATGTAGAGTGCGTAAATGCATTTCCCAGTCCAAACAAAAAAAAATGGTTAGGTTAGATGCAAATTATTTATCATTGAATGACCAACTGACTGAATAGAAATAGTTAATTGAAAATTGACGATACAAATCATTTGGCAAATTCAGTTTAGCGAAAAATATGTTTTGCCAACTAAACAATTTGACTAAATGAAATTTGGCCAAAGTACTAGTTGCTAAACGAGTCATTGACCAAAGATTCAAGTGCCAAACAATAGGTTTGCCTAACATTTTTTTGGGAAAAGTTATTTTGGCTAACGTTTATTGGCCAGAATCTTCGAAACATTTTTTGGGAAGCAAAAATTTTTTTTTTTTTTTTTTCAAACTTTTGTAACCCGACAAGCGGACGTCTGCGGGTAGTGACGGAGAAGCAGGCCTGGAATAGGGGTTTCTCTGCCGTCAGCAGCTTCGGCTTCGGAGGAGCCAACGTGCATGTGCTGCTGAAGAATTATGGCCGAACCAAGGCAAGCCCACCCAGAATATTCTACTTTTTAAGACGGATGGAATGGAAGACAAAATTTTGTGTTTTTTATAAAAAAAAATCGTTTTTCCAGCGTAACTTTGCAACCAATCTATGAAATCTAACGATGTTCATGAATTATGATAGTTATTTTGTTTAGGTGAACGGTGGTCAGCCTGTGGATAGTCTGCCGAGGCTGGTCTGCGCGTCCGGGCGCACCGAGTCCGCTGTCGCCAAGATCCTGGACGACTTGGAGTCGCGCGCACTGGACGCGGAGCACGCGCGGCTGTGGCACGCCGTGCACGACCGGGACATCCCTGGACACGGCTGCAGGGGGTACACCATACTGCGTGAGTGAATGTCACTAGTGTTTCAAACTGGTCAGCAGAAGAACAATAATTCACAAAAAAAATATCCATCAAGTGATCTATCGTCAACCATGGTTCCTTGTCTTGTTATAACATTATACAATTATCAATTCTCTGCAAACAAAATTTATCTTTAAATAAAATCAGTTGTTGTATAATAAGCTGGGTCCAGCGACTTACCACTAGTATCGTCCCGCAAACACGCCACGGGTCCTGGTTTACAAGAGTTCGTCGGCACAAAACACAAGAATATCCAGCCTATTTAATACACACATGTGAAATAATCCAAGGCCACTAACACAATAGTTTTTCACAATTTATGTCGTAACGTAAAACACAAACAATAACGATGTCGGACTGTTTTTTTATTGAATTGCAACGGGAGCAATCGTAAAATCGTCCTCAAAGATAGCGTCAGTAGATGGCAATTGTTTTTGGAATTCGCCGCTCGGCGGAAATAATGAATACGATCGGCCGGTAGTGGCGCTAGTGTAGCGCATAAGACCATTTCCTATTGGTTGGTGATTCTTTCGGATTCCGGCAGCTTATCGCAGACCCAGTCAAAATAAAAACTATTTAATTAAAAAACCACATCAGTATTAAACAAATTGTGTCATCTTGTAACGAAAAAACATAACTAAAATATTAAAAGAAAATTATTGTTCCGATAAGGAACATCAGTCATGATTACATTCATCTTAATAATAATTATTGATATTATTGAACAGCGCCATCTCTCGTCACTTGTTGTAACTTAATAAGTTCCTAGCTTCCTAGTAAACGATTCTGAGGGTATTCTCATTGATTCAAGCTTGAAAGTTAAATCTTTCTCGTCAGAGTCGACCCCGTCGCTTGCGGAGTGTGTGGCGCGCACCGCCCGCTCTGGTCGTGTTCGAGGACCCGCCCGCGCACTGGCTGGATCAGGCGGCACAGCTTATGGACTTCCCGGTCTTTGCTGCCAGGATCAAAAAGTACGTGTCATTATTTTTGTGGTATCCAGAAGAAGAAGAAGAAGAAGAATATTTATTTGCTGAAACGTGGTATTACAGTACAGGTGGTCATTACAATTATATATTTGTTCGTTTCTGATGTTTGCCGTTAATAGCATGCAAATTTTTACTAACAATTTATATTTGTTCTTATAATTTTACAGTCATCAATACAATACAATGTCATTTTTTGTTTGTCATACATTTATATAAATTGAATCTCACCATTCGTATTATTGTTATACTTATTTACTACCTAACTACAATAATTAAAATTATTCATTTCATTCAAAAAAATCACTTATGCTATAAAAACATCTTTCTATCAGCCATTTTAGCCTGATCATTGGGTAGTTTTGCCTGGAATGATTTCCGGGAGTTTTGAAAATTGGTAATATTATAGATTTTGACGTGTTCTATCTGAATTTCTACTTTGCCACCTCGTATCCATGCCGCTAACGCCGCCATATTGGAAAAATGGCGCGTGAAAGCAGTTTTTTGACAATATCTCCTGTCTGACTCATTTTAAGATAAAGCAGTCTATTACAAAATAAAACTAGAGACAATTTCCTACAATTTTTGTCTTAGTGTTTATTTCATAAAGTCAATAGTTTTGGCGTACGAGCGCCACAAAGTGTACTCTAACACTACTCCACGAAAAACTCAGCTTGTCTTTTGTCATTCAATAGAGGTTTTGACATCCGTATCTTAGGGAGTTATAAATATCTAAGGGCTAATTCATTAACAATATGAAAGAAACTATCACTTTACCGACTTCAGTGCTCGTATAATGAACGAAATAGGTACTACTATTTTGCTCGCAAAAAAGCGTGAGACGTATGAAATTTTGCGGCGCTTGCGTCTTTTTTGAGCTAAAGTAGAGACCATTTTACCAAAAACGCGTAAGATGTCTGAAATCCTACGGTGCTTACTGTTTTTTCGAGTCGATAAAGTTTGTGTAGGATAACAATATTTTCGATATTTTTAATACTTTCTCACCGTATAAATTTTCCCTGAACTTCAACAAACATGTTAAAAAAAGAATTGGCCAAATTGGTCCAGGCGTTGTTGAGTTATGCGCTTACCAACACAATTTGCGAAGTGTACTTTGTGGCGCTCGTACGCCAAAACTATTGACTTTATTAAATAAACACTAAGACACAAATTGTAGGCAATTGCCTCTAGTTTTATTTTGTAATACACTGTTTTATCGTAAAATGAGTCAGACAGGAGATATTGTCAAAAAACTGATTTTACGCGCCATTTTTCCAATATGGCGGCGTTAGCGGCAAAGATACGAGGTGGCAAAGTTGAAATTCGGAAAGAGCACATCAAAATCTATAAATTCATCAATTTTCAAAACTCCCGGAAAACGTTCCAGGTAACCCCTTTAACTCGTTTCTAATGACTGGATCATTTTCTTAATTTCGTCATAAATAAATTGCCCTGTAGCTGACGCAATTCTTATGGTATGCTATTATAAACAACAATGCACATTATATAGCAGTTATTTTTGTGTAGCGCAGTTGAATATGGAGGCACTTTTAATTTATATTTGTCTCTTTCCCTAAATCTTAGATTCGGTTGTACTTGCGTGAAAGAAGTAAAGCAGTTTCGATAGCAGAAATAGTCCGTTGGTTACATTGTGGAAAAATATGAGACAAGTGTTTTTTTGGTTTATCAAATAACTAAACAGCGACCAAGGTATAGTGATATAGACCATCAAACTTCCGGATTGGGGACTTGTGACGTCACGCCTAGGGTTCATTTTTCAACTTAGAAAATTAGCCAAAATGTGTTCGACTTCAGTGGAAACTGGCTTTTTAAGTTATTGTTATATTAATTACTAGCTTTCCGCCCGCGACTTCGTTCGCGTATATTTCGGATTTTGGGGTCGTAGGTTTCTGAGCCTATTCATTAAAAACAAACAAAGTTTTCCTCTTCATAATATTAGTGTAGATGTAAACCCAAATATTTTACGGAATCCTCTTTTTTTCAAAATAAAATTTAGCCTATGTTACTCGTAGGATAATGTGGCTTTCGAATGGTGCAAGAATTTTAAAAACGGTCCAGTAGTTACTGAGCCTATTCATTACAACCAAACAAATAAACAAACAAACAAACAAAGTTTTCCTCTTTACAATATTAGTGTAGAAGAAAAAATACTTATATTAACATACTTAGTAAAAATATAAAAAAAAAATCGCATGTTCCCAAATTATTCTGAAAATTATCTGTTGACGGATAAGTAGATGTCGAGAGGTACTGGCACTTCTGGGCGTCGACTTGGTCAAGAGCATCCTGGAGCCGGACTCGCGAGCGCTGCGCACGCGGCGGCCGCGGTGCAGGTGGCGCTGGTGGACCTCCTGCGCACCGTCGGCATTCGGCCTGATCACGTCATCGGTGCGTACAGTCATTTTTTATTGTGTCTGCACATACATGGTAGTAAGTACGACAAACATGACAGGGCGATATAGGTGATAATGCGTGGAGGGATGGGACCTGCGTGGGTACTGTGAGGGTGCTACACAGAAGGTACAAGCTTTGCGGTACGAGGACCGTATTGATTCGCGCGTGATGCTAAGACTGGGAAATCCTAATAAGTTAGTTTGGGGAA
>BHDV01065423.1:0-46842 GCA_005406045.1 Adoxophyes honmai
CCAACAGTATCTGATAAAAAAAGTGTTGAGAATAATAACAGCGCCAGTGCTTTGCTGTGAGTTGATGACGATGATAATTATAAACACAAATATAGATACAAAAAGACGGGCTAAAAGCAAGTCCCAGAAAATCCAAAGCTGTGTCGTAGCTGGGTTGAGTTTTGCATATACCTATGTACCGTTTGAAACGCTCCACATTAATTGATACGTAATACCTACATCTTTATTCTGTATACTATTGCAAGTGCCTGTAGGTGCAGATACTGACTTGCAATCTACGAGTTCTTGGTCGTTTTCCGTTCCAGTTTTTTTCAACGTCACGGAAGAGAGCCAAAACAGAAAGCGTCGGCATGTGTAAATAGCAGACATCTTAATATTTTTTATGTTGACAAAAATAAATTAACTCCAGTGGAGTGTAAACCGCAATGTTCAGGCTGTGGCAGTTCTGTTTCAAGCATTTTAATTGAAATGATGGATATGAATGGACTAAAAACGAGGTACAAAAGTTTTGAAAATTTAGTACTTGATTTGCTTGGTTTTAATACTCTGTTGAGAGTGTTGAGACACAAATTAATGAGAAAGGAAATCACATACATACATCACGCCTGTATTCCCAATTGGTGTAAGCAGAGCACACAAAACGCTGGACAAAACTATTACTATATCACGTTTTGTAGCCACTTCTAGCATATTTTTAGGATTTAAGTTGTACAGGTTTACGAGTACTTGTGACAGGTTGCTAGCCTGTCGCCTAAAATGTGTCTTAACCTATTTCCTTAGTCACCTCTTCCGACATTAATGGATGTAATGGAGAGGTGATGTTCTAAACCTGATATTGATATCACACGGCAAACACATGTAATAAAATTGAAAACTCAAGTATGAGTTGCAAATACAAAACTATACTTAAATACATTTAGTTTTAAAGAAGAATTACTAGAGCACTATTTCAATACACACATCATGCATGTATTCCTAACCTAAATGAGGTAGGCAGAGTACGACACATAACGCTACACAGTCAAAACATGACTATTTGCCCACAATGTATTTAGTTATCTTTGTTGAACTTGGGCCCCATCTGGTTTGGACAGCCCTAAGGCCTAAAATATACTTAACCTATTCCTTTAGTTGCCTGTTACGACATCCACGGAAGTATTGGAGAGGTATTATTCTAAACCCCACGCGGAGTATTTCAATACCCCGTTCAATACTAAGTTGGTATAACTATTACATGCTTCGTCATTTTAATACAAAAAACATTGTCCGGTCACTGATCCCACGAAAATAAATTACAAGGGTTTTGGTTTGCAAACAGAAACCTAAAAATGGCGGACGCGCGACCTAGTTCACTGATTTAATATTTAACTAACGAATTCAATTACCCACCAACCGCTGTTATTAACATTTAATAAGGCCCAAGTTTCACTCGCCATCAGTCCCTAGCAATAACCGGTTTTCAACTTTGTTTTTTAAAATATTCGAAGAGTTCGTTCGAATCTTTGAGTTTTCTCAAGTTTGAGACCGAGACGAGGGTGTACTTTGCATAATTACATGTCATATCTACGCATATCATCTGAATTTCAATACAGGGATGAACAAATTAATTCTGCCTCTGCGTTTTGAGGACACGCGTTTATGACATCACAACAAAATAGGATATTTTTTCGTACATCTCTCTGTAATTCTATACTTATTACGCTATCAACCTAGCGTGTTTTGGAATCTGTTAAAATAAATGTCGTGTTAGATACTAGCTATCACGGTTTATTTATTTGCTTACATCGAAACGCTTTTAATCTTTTGCAAAAACCAATCATATTTTATACAAAACAATTAAACAATTCAATTTCGATTACGTAGGCGTGTGCGGTAGATAGAAACGACATGTACGTATTCATTTACGGATAGCAACATATAGGTAATTACTGAGCCGCTACTTTCGTAATCTAGTCGTGTAATAAATAGCAGAGGACTTTCAAAACAGTTCCCGAAAGATTTGGATTACTCGGCTAAATTACAAAAGTAATAAGTAGCTGACATACATACCTACACACACTCACTAACGGCTGTATTCCCATATAGGGTAAGCAGAGCATATACGACGCTACTACATAGACATTTTCGCGTTTCGTAGACACTTCTAGCATAATTTTAAGTTTTAAGGCTGCTGGCCAATCGCCTAATGGCCCTAAAGCATACTCAAACCCATTTCCTTAGTCGTGAATCAATTGTGGTTTCGGTAACCTGTTGTTAAAAACTAATTAGGTATTTACTTAAATTTGATTAGTATGAAAATATTTAGTTATTCTAAACTCTAGAAAAGAGAAACGAAAATTAAAGCTGAGCCTATATTTCAGAGAGTAGTAAGTATGTCTTTTAAGCACCAAACGCATGATGGTAGGAACGAAACGTTTATTTCCCGGCGGGTGCGAGGTGCGCGCTTTTTCGTATGATTTCAAATATTACAACTGATACCATGACGCCCCGCGCCGCCCCGCTCTGCTTCCGCTGTCAGTGGGTTCGGAGCTTTATTGATATCATTGAAGCCGTTTACGTTCTCTAAATTATCATTTTTCGAGACTCTGGCATGTAATCATGTTGACATAGCCATGCACAGAAAAGATACTCGTTGGTAAAAAATGTCTCGAGGAAGCGAACGATACATTTACCGAGACAACGTGTTTTCGCTTCGTTTCCATTAACATTCCTTAGCAACGTTTATTTTCCCCGGAAATGTTATTTAACGAAACTTCGGTAAAAATCTTTCGCACCAAATCCAAGGAAAATGTCACAAGTTATTTACAGTATAAGGGACGTTATAAGCCTTATTTGATATGGATTAAGCGAGTCGGGGAAAATGAAGTTCCGCGGAGGACATTGTTTGAGCTCTTTTACATGAAACGACCACAATCCCATCCTGCAGACATTCCCGAGTTTTCTCTTTTTCTTTACGGCTGTTTATCTTTGCCTGAGTTAGATTTCACGGACAGCTGCTTAAATAGAAATTTTTCCCTCTTCTTGGAAAAACAGGAGTTTTATGGAATCAAAAATAATATTTAAATGGGAAATGAGGAAATGTAACGCTTAGTAAAGTTAGACTTATCTAAAATCATGCAGATCTCATAAATTTCCGAAATCGTTCATTTCAGGTAATTTTTATAAAATCTAACTAATAATGCAACATCTTACATATTTAACCCGTGTGGTGCCGGGTTAGAATAGCACCTCCCCCTTTCTTCCCGTGGGTGTCGTAAGAGTCGGCTCTGGGAAGGGGTTGGTGTATTGTGGGCGATGGGCTAGCAACCTGTCACCACAATATCACGTTTGACCATCTGGTTACTCTCAATTTGCTGAACGTGGCACTGGATTTTTGAATTCATGTGCTCTGCCTACCCCTCATGGGAATACAGGCGTGAGAATATGTATGTATGTATGTATGTTACATATTTAATGTCTAAAATAGGTATATGCACATAAACATAAGCAACACCTCTTAACTTAACAAAGAATAATTCAATTATTTCGTTGTAATTAGTATGTACCTAGTTCATTCTATTTTGTAGGTACCTACAGTTAAATTATTCTTCATAAGTATGCAGAAAGGAGGGTTACATTTTGGGCCGTGTGAACAACAAGTATTGAAATTAACCAGGTCCCTACCTTTGGACCTCGAAAACTCATTAAAAAAGTCCTTAACTCTTTACCAATAATCTTTGTTGAAAATGGTGGAATGGAAAATCAAAATACTGTTCAATAACCAGATTTGAAGTGTATGAATACCGAAATACAGGGTATCCTGTAAGTAGTACGACAAACTTTAAGGGAAGAAAGGGGATCGGGTCACCCACGAATTATAAGAAAAAAAACCTTAGTAATAGTGAAAATTACGTAACTGAAAACTGACCGTGGGTGAAAAAAAAAAGAAACTTTGAATATATATAATGATATAATAATATATAATATTTTACTAAGTTTATTTATCCTGAAAACATCGCCTGTAGGGATGGATGAAGTACAGATTGGATATTTGCTAAAACTAGCATGGTCGGATTTAACAAGACTCAATGCATTGAGTACTCCTACGCCTGCACTTACACGGCCGTTTTAGGCGAATATTTGAGATTTTCTCTTAGCTGTGTGGACAATAATAATAAATAGTCAATTCAACGGACTACTTAAATGTGCGTTTATCCCTTGCAGCTAGATATTCGTAACCAAAGCTTTGTTTAAAAACTTCTTGATTGAGTTAAGTTGGTATTTAAATACACAGAAAAGGTGAACATCGTAAATTGCTACAATATACTCATGGCAAAAATAAGTTGCGGCCGTGTTTTTGCACATAATGTGCGTTTATCCATTCCAGCTAGATGTTCGAAAGCAAAGCTTCGTTTAAAGACTTCTTGATTGAGTTAAGTTGGTATTTAAATACACAGAAAAGGTGAACATCGTAAATTGCTACAATATACTCATGGCAAAAATAAGTTGCGGCCGTGTTTTTGCACATTTGCTCTAAGTTGGCTTTCCGCTCCGCGACGCCGCCGCAACAGCGGCTTCCCGGGGGAACAGTTTATTTTTCTGGCACAAAAACTGTGCTTATTTAGACTCTTATCTGCATATGCCAAATTCAAACAGCTGGGTCGATCTCCCGAGGCATCTGAGTGTAAATATGAACACATTCATTATGGCTGTAACAAGATAAATAGAATCCCATTCTCTCAGACAAACGGGCGTTGCTTCGATTGTACGGCTTATTTTGCACTTCTGCTTGATATTGCATTAAGTAACTTACTATCGTTCCCAGTTAACTTTAGAACCTTTTATCTTCCGCGGTGCTGCC
This sequence comes from Adoxophyes honmai, assembly GCA_005406045.1. Classification (NCBI taxonomy): domain Eukaryota; kingdom Metazoa; phylum Arthropoda; class Insecta; order Lepidoptera; family Tortricidae; genus Adoxophyes; species Adoxophyes honmai. Next base: position 4,841 of record BHDV01065423.1, read on the forward strand.
AACTTGAGACATACCTAACGTTACTTGGCATGATTATCAATTTCATAACGCAAAAAATGGTAACCTCAAAAATTTTGTCAGAACTTTTTATAAAAAAAGTGTGAAAAAGTTTTTTTTCTCACAACAATTATAAACAAAAAGAAAAAAAACCTTTTTGTTACTTTGATAAATATTTATTATTATTATAATATCGGACATAATGTAAAGTAATTGATATTCAACGTATATTGATAAAAAATGGATCTTTGTTATTCGGAAATAATTCCGAAAATAATTCATTCCGACTAGTAAGTATGGTGTTTAAGCTGTGAGCGTTTTCCAGGTTGAATTAGAAAGATAACACAAAATATACAGTATATAGTTTAAGAGCGTGCAAACAAAATTCGGTGATTTTGATGTTTTTCAAATGCTTTAGAAAGCTATAAATCCTTAACTTTTTAAAGAAAAACTACTGTAACATATAAATAAACTCTTTTTCTGGGGATTAACGGAAAGAAATATTTTATTAGCAACACAGATTTCTTTTACTTAGCCAATTTGTTGAAGGGTTTTCACAAAAATACGCGTCAGAGCTGTCTTTCACTTGAAAATTTTCCATTAAAATTTACCATAAACGATATAAACTTGTTATTATCTGATAGACAATATAGTCTACTGGGGATTAACGGATTAACATGAATCAAATTATTGGTTTTTATTATTCAAATATCATTTTACATAATTTGAAAGTTGAACCATTACTTTATTTTTTTTTCTCATTGATTTTAATGTAATTACAAATGAAACAATTTTATTGTAAATTTACAGAATATGTTTAGTCTAACTATATTTTTTTCATGGCTAAATATGAGTTAATTTACATTCCACGATTTTTTAAACATTGGTCCAAAACCACTAAGGTCAGGTGGGGGAAGAGAAACGCAGAGATAAGAGGGCTCTACAGACCATAATCACTCATAACTCGACGAGTTATGGTCTGTGGTGCCTCTTACCCCTGCCCTGCCCCTGAATTTCTCTTCCCCCACCTGATCTTATATTACGTACGTAAAAAATGTGTGCGCCCTCTTAACATACAAGGTGCTTTTATAGGACTAAGTGCAAGTATAATATTCAGTACATTAAGTTGTTAAGTAGGTATCGTTAAAAATGAAAAGGAATTTCCTACTTTCAGCATTATTATTTTTCAGCTCGAGCGGGCCCGAACAAGTACACTGAGCAAGCTGAACGCTTTTCGCGAACTAAAAAGACAAGGCGGGGCTTGGCTTTATCAGTGATAGCTTTTCTAGCCACAAATAGTCTGTTAGCTGTATAATCTAGGTCAGATAAACTACTTTAAACGCGATCGTCAACGTATAATGTGGACAATCTAATCGGCTTGCATCATGTAAGAATAGAGTTGTTTACACCGCCTGAGCAAAAAAGCTAATTTTTCTGTTAGACATATCAGAGCCCCATCAGGGTGTATATGACAACTCGTCTCGCGAAAATACGTGTTAAAGCTACACTTGCGAAAACAACACAATACAGATGTATCTTCATACAACGTTGTGTACAATTAATTGGAATCGACACTTTTTGTACGTAGCAATAATAAACACAAAAATGGATAGAAAATTAGACACAAATTCTACTACTTTACAATACACAGTAAAATCTATTTTTATCACCTAAGTCCAACTTAGCAATATTTAGAAATGGATTCCAATAGGTAACACTATAAGGGTCTAAGATAATATTTTGTTTCATTATTGCAGTTAAGAAATTTATCCGACATTATTTAAAATCACATACTTTATAACTAACTGTAACATACCTAATTGTATACAAAAATATCAAGTTACGTAATTAATGATTTCTCCTGTATATTTCCATGACCATATTTCGTAGGACAGTCAGCTGCAGAGAAAAGTAACCCCCGCCCATACAATGTTTCATTACTAGGGGGTTACTTTTCTCTGCAGCTGTCCGTACGTACATATTAAATTATAAAAGAAAGCATCCCAGACTTATTCATTGTTTGTGTGCCATTAGGTACCCATTAAGTAGGTATTACAGAGCGCCACGGGCTGACTCAAACAAATGTAACATCATAATTAACTTAACAATAAATGAATAAATAAAATAGTTGTTGAATGTGGAATACAGACACTTCTAATGGAAAAGAATCCAAACAAAAACATACTTTAAAATTAACCCGAAAAGCCTAATATTGCGTCGCTGGCTGTAGGTTAACATGCTTACATACTGCTTGCTTGCGTTTATTCTGAATAGGGTCCCCTGTCATCGTATTCCAGGTACCGACATCAAAATACAAACCATACTTAAGACTTAAATAACTATAAATTTCAACACAGACAGTAATTTATGGTGTGAAATAACACGCACGGATGTTAATAATCGTACCTCATTGACGATTCTCTTCCGGTTTTAATAATGCTCGCATAAGCACCAATCGTCGGCGAGGACTGTAATTATATTTTTATGAAGTTTGATATTACTATGTACATACGTGTATCTACCTATACGTTTCTCTGTCAGTAAGGTGCCCGTTCATGTGTTCTAAGTCTAAGTTCTGATTATAAATGTATGGATGAATTTTGGTGCGAATTTCTAGTTTGAGATTGTTCGAGTATGTAACATTGAATCCTATCCCATTAATATTATAAATGAGTCTTTTTTTATCACATCCAAACAGCTAAACGGATTTGCATGAAACTACATGTATAAGACATGACATGATATCTAAATAATAATTAGATCGACACATTATAGGACACCTAACCTAATCTAACTAACTAATTAAATAACGACACATATTTTATTTAGCAACTTGTCACTATTATACCTCTTTGTAGTGATAAAAGTGGCATCAAAGGATAATATTTTTATTTTTATTATCTAGAATACAGAGTATGTTACTCAAAATACTGTTTACACACATACATACACTCACGCCCAAAGGGATGGCCAGAGCACACAAAACGTGACATAGGCAAAAGCATGATGACCATTTCACTCTTCGCAGCTACTTCTAGCTTAATGTTACGTTTTGAAAACAGATGGAAGAGGTAGTATAATAGTGACAGGTTGCTAGCCTGACGCCTAAAGCATACCTAAACCTATTTCCTTAGTCGGCTTTTTCGAAATCCACGGAAGACTTGGAGAGGTGTTATTCTAGACCCTACACCACACGGGCAATACCGTTTAACGTCTTTATGTATGCAAGTAACCCTTTATTGTCCCAGTGTGGTGCCGGGTTAGAATAGCACCTCCCCCTTTCTTCCCGTGGGTGTCGTAAGAGTCGACTCTGGGAAAGGGTTAGTGTATTGTAGGCGATGGGCTAGCAACCTGTCACTGCGATATCACGTTTAACCATCTGGTTTCCTTGAAATTGCTAAACGTGGCACTGGATTTTTGAATTCATGTGCTCTGCCTACCCCTCTTGGGAAAACAGGCGTGAGAATATGTATGTATGTATGTATTTATTGTTCACAGGCGTCCGAGGCCTCCACAACTTGGAGATCAACGTGCCTAGCGCCGTGTTGGTGGGGGAGACCGTGACCCTGGAGTGTAGCTGGGAGCTGGAAGACGAGGAGGCGCTGTACAGCGTGAAGTGGTACAGGGGGAGGGAGGAGTTCTACCGGTACATCCCGAAGGAGCTGCCGCACACCCGGGTGTTCCCGCTGCCGGGGATTGAAGTTGACGTGAGTGTTCTTCATTTGTTTATGAGTTTTAAGGTAAATGTACCTGTAACGTACACACTTATTTAGCACTGGGGTAAATTAAACTAAAACACTAGATTTCAGAGAAAACGAATGGGTGCAGCGTTAGCGAGCGTGCAGCAGCTACCAACTTTCTTTTGCGACTGACTTGAGGTACAGCTGTCACTGTCACTGGCTTCTAGCGCTACCCTCAATCTTTATATTTATTCATCCAATAAAACCCACCACCATTAAAATACCCTACAAACTTAATTCTACAAATACAGCCTGTGTGTATGTCTGGGTTTGTACCACCGCGTCGTCTACAGTACCAATGCTCGACGCCTCGACGCCCAGTAGATGACACCCATCTGTCACCTGTCTTACTAGGACATAAGGTTGCAAGTGTCATGTTTTGGTACAGTGTTGAGCACAGCGACGTTTACCTTAACTTTTCATATAGTTTATACTTAGTTGGAATGTGGCTGGTCCGAAATGTTTGTGTGTCTAACTGGGTGTTGTGCAGGTGGAGATTCCGAAGAGCACAAACATCACAAATGTATCCCCAAATGAGGTAGGCAGAGCTCACGAAAGATTACATAGACAAAGCCATGACTATTTCACTTTTTAAGATCACTTCTTGAAACGGAGAGGCTATTCTAAGTTCGGTACCGCACGGGAGTCTGAAAAAATATTGCGTAAAGTCCATAATTGGCAGGAGCAAGTATCTTACTTTTTTTATTAATGAATGTTTAGATTAACATCTTTTCAAAATCCATGAACGTGACTATGTTAATAAGTCAGAAACGTCCAAGATGTCACGATGAAGTCTTCTACGACTTTGTATTTCTGTGAACGAGTAGGTAATAATAATGTTTCCCGGAAAACTTTGAATACCGGCAGTTATTATGGAAACAAGTGTGTCTTCAATATTTATTTTCAGACGTTATTAAAAAATAAAGGCAAGGTATAGGTTACAATTACATTTTTAACGGCCAAAATCTTTTGCCGCAGAATTTTCGACAGCGTCAAGCTCGCGATAAAATCTTTTGGCGCCACGATGTCATAAAAGATAAAAATTAAAATTAATTTTTCAGCCATATCTTTCCCTTATCACACAAGCAGTGACACCATAATATTCAAAATTATTAAAACCTTATGAGCCAAGATGTGAACAATAATCTTTAAGCTGAGGCGGCCGGGGAAATGTACTGAAGAATAACGTTTTAATAAGCTAATATAATAGCGGCTAAAAAACACGCTGCACGCTTTTTGTTTTCCTTTTTGCTTCTCCGCTATTGCCAGGCAAAAGAAACGATATGCGTTTTTTGTCACGTACTGCATACACTATCACAAAAAGTATTTTCACTCAAAGGATCCGGCTTCAGGCGTTGTTCGAGCGAACAAATATTATCTTTGAGATATCTACGTATTATTCAACCCCTAACGTACTTCATTTGTTTGAACATTTATAATTATGGAGTTTGTAATTTTATTCGCCATAGTTAGTTTGCTTCGAAAGTTAAAATGGTCGAGTCAAATAGCTTGAGTTATGTCGATTGATTTTTAAACTCACGGACAAACTGCCGGAGCTATCAACAACCCTATAAAAAAAGACTCTGTCATACATTCTATTCGTGCCGTTTTGGGTTAATTTAAATATGTACAGCCCGCATGGTGTCCCACCGGGTGAAGCCCCATTATTGTTCCAGCTCTCCCTGGTCCGAACGCATTTTTCTGTTTCAAAAATCAGCAATCAACCGTTCAACCAATTTGTTTGCGTCAATTGAAACGTGATATCAATGCGTGATATTTAAAAGCAGCTATCGTACAGCGGCCGATTTAATCTACATGTGAATCAGATAGAATCGATAGCGGTTCCGTAATAGCGCCTCTAGGGTTTAGAAAGCGCGAGCTAGACATGGCATTGCTTTTGTGCATCGCATCGGGTCGAGACAATACACGGCTAATCCTAGTTGGATCTGGAGCGGGCTAGTTGGTTCCTCTTGTAATTACTTTCAAAACAGCTCTATTGAGAAAATGTTACGTCGAATTGTCGACTCGTTTGATGTTGTTGACTTGCAACATATTTACACAACGATATTTAATTTACGACCTTTTTTTAAGTTGATTTTAGAATTCAGGCTTACTTCTAAATTATTTTCCACGTGCTTCCAATTTGGTATCTATCTTTAATTTGTTAGAATATTAGTTTAAGATTAATTCATGAAAAGCGCCAATACTTCTCCGGTACCTTCCGCCCGCCCTTCTACATAAATCTACGGCATTTTCGGAATGTACGTGCCAATTTATAAGGAATTTAGCGGTGACCGCTTATTATCACGCCGCTGCCGGCCTTTTCCCTGTCTTTTTACCATAAAGTAATCGTTCTATCATGAATCTGAAGCAGTTATCTGCCTATCTTCCTATTCTATATGCAAATAGGACATAGAGGGTAATACGAGATGACGCCAAGATAAAACTTAATGTTGCTCTTGGTGTATTCAATGCATACATTTAGCTTCAGCTGAAATATGAGCATTAGCTGGAAGTTTAACCATTACCCGTAGTTTTGTTTTGAAGTGAGAAAGTTAGAATGCTGATTTTCGCAATTAGTGTTATGTGATGCTTGAAATTAATGCATGTTAGCTAAATGATGTGCTTAATTAGTTGACAGGGTTGATTTATCTTGCTTTCGATTTACTAAAATTTTATTCACGGTGCCAAATGCGTTTTATAAAAACTGGAACAAAACTTAGAACACCGACATACTTATATGATTGTCGAATTCGGTTGCTCTCTACCAAATAGGACCGATAAAAACAAAACCAATCTGGTTATGGCACAATCATTCTTATTTACTAAATCCAACGTTTATTTCATTATTTCGCAACCACAGGCACAGCGATCATTCCATTTATTCAATTCTGTATTGCTTAAATCAGAGGTGTCATACCAAAGTTTTAAGAATTGAGAGGTAAAAATTGCTTAATTTATTTGATAAATGTCTTTTAGAGATTCTATTCCGATGTACATCATATTTGATTCATTCGCAGGCCGTTTTTTATTTCTTAAAACAAATGTTCATAATCTTATTTTTAAAGTAAACTAGTTTAACTTACAAATTATAGTTGGAGAGACCTTGTTATTTCCACATAATGGGCTCTATATTACTGTTATCACTGATTTATATCACGCTGGTAATAAACAGGTTTATTTTACAGTGTGTGAGTGTAATTAACAAGAATTTCATTGTCCACTGCAGTGATTCATTCTACCTATCCATTACCTATAAGCTGGTTTCTGCCACAGCACAACACAGTGATGAAGGTGATTCTGGCCATGACCACCGCTTCAACTCCTAGTCGGAGTTTTCGGTAAAGACACAAATAAATGTAATTTAAATTAATATAACTTTGATCACTGATCGTCACACTGGACAAAAACTGTCTAAAAAGAGAGTTTAATAGTAAATAATAAAATAATATGATCGAAGTGACTATGGATCCTATACTCTGCCTATCCCATTTGGGAATACAGGCGTGCTGTACATATGCATGTATTAAAATAAATAGCTTGTGCCCGTGACTACATTTGAGTAGAATTCGATATCGTTATCCCGTGGGAACTATGCAATTTTCCGGGATAAAAGTGGCCTGGATATGACCTTTATCGGGATTAAAACAACATCTTCGTCCACACCGAATTCGTCGAAATTAGTTTAAGGGTTTATGCGTGAAAACAGACATACAGACAGAGTTATTGTCACATTTATAATGCGAGCAGACGTGGGTAGGTTAATTTTTATTTCCGGCAATATGAGAGAAAAACAATTGTGGAACTCGCCATCCGTGAAATAAATTCATTTGCTGTATATGACTATTTATGAGCTCGGCTTATTCTGCGAAAACTACTTTTGAAATCCCAGCACGAGCTTTACTTTGTAACGTGGTTTAATTCAAAAAGTTTAATATCGGCCCGGGCACAAACAGCGTTTACAATGATCGAGCTATGAAATGAACCAATCATTTTATATACATACAACGCAAATAAGTTTCTGATTGGTAAGTAGGTATACAATATAGGTAAAGTAAATGTATCAATGCTCGACGCCTAAACGCCCAGTAGACGACACCCATCTGTCACCTGTCTTACTATGAAATAAGGTTGCAAGTGCCGTGTATTGGGTCAGTGTCGAGCACAGGGACGCTAAACTTACTTGTGTCCAAACATTTTTAACTTCTCACGTACTTGGTTGAGCCAACGCGTCCTTCACTCGTTTAAGCTGAAACAAAACACAGCGCAGTACATCACTTCGCGTCGGCCGCAACGTGTTTTTGTACGCATTAGCGATATCTCCGAGGTCCGGCTATTGAACCCTAGGATTTACTTTTTCCTCAGTACAAAACTGTAAGCAAAAAAACGCCAAACCGAACAGCTTGTGTCAGCCCTACGCCGCTCTTAGTGGAATACTCTAGTATAACGACATGCGCAACTCAAAGGACTTTATTCAAAGCACGTACGGGTTACGATTTTTACAACGAGTCCGATAAACGCGCTAGGCACATTGTTTTTAGAATTCATGATCTGTATCCAGTAATCTTTTACAACGTAGTGCCCAGTCGTAGGGTCATAGTCCTTCCATATGTCATTGATAATGTCGCATATGTCTAAAGTCCCATATAATTTAAAAATAATGGAGGTTCTGTAATCTTCTTTCAGATTTATTAGCTGTGGAACATTTGTAGGTGTATCCTTAATACAGATCGCAGGCTTGACAGTCACCTAACTGTATAAACCAGTATCTCAGCCTCGTCTAACATAAGAACAAAAAAGTTAGAGGAGAAGCGATTAATCAAAAAGCCGAGCGAACAGAGACCCATTAATTAAAGCGTGAAGCGAGCTTACTTCATGAATTAAGATTTTTTTGTGTTTTTAGAACCCTTCTGGCAAAAATAATTTGTCCGACAAATAATAATAGACATACGGAATGCAGAGTTTGCGTATAAAGTGGCTTGGGAGCCTTCGGGGAAGTTACTCCGCGAGCGTAAATAATGTTACGTCACACCCGCTCTGTTTATGCATTAGCTTAAAGCTGTCTTCCGATTTGAAATTATACTTGCCAAATGTTTCCGGCGTGTCTGATACGGCTCGTGTAACAATTTTGCATTAATTTTGTAAAAAGAACCCACAACTGTCTACAATGTCCCGGTAAAACAGAATCATAGGAGCTTTTTAGCATAAATTGTGAATAGACATCATGCAACTTTTTGGTTCCTTTGTTGGATCTACGAGTACATTAATCGTTTGACCAAAATACTCGTAGCTGCAGAGCAGTGGTCAACAGAAATGACGACTCGCTGAACGAGCTTCTCCTTTGACGCTCCAATTTATCTCGCGCCAACAGCCGGAGGGGCAACCACGAGGGAACCTTTGACCGTTGAATATCATGAATCATCTCTAACAATCTTGCTGCCTGAATTATTACAAGTTTTTAATAATCCTTCACGCTACTAAGAGGAATAAAGCTGGATAAATTTCGTATAGTTTTCCATGAAAAAAAAAACTGGTAAGGCACGTTCACTATTTAAGTTTATCGTTTTTTTCAATGAATTAAGTGAGTCGTATAAAATTAATATTACAGTTGAATATTTGGTTTAATAATACGGACTATTATGAAAATGAAATAGAAAACACTTAAATATCCATACTTACTTTTTTTTTTAAGTACCAATGCTCGACGCCTCAACGGCTCATAGATGACATAAGGTTGCAAGTGCCAAGTATTGGGTCAGTGTCAAGTGCAGGGACGTTTACCTTACTTTGTATATGATTTAAAAATAAAAAATAACTCTTTTACTTGCAATTTCGCTCCCACTCCTAAGACGTCTCAAAGTAAAAAGCGGTCAATATACCAACTTCAAATAAATGTTTTGTTTACAAGGCCTTCCTTGTCGATAGGACAAAGACAAAGTCAGACTAATACGATTGAAGCGGAAAGAGGGAGCGAGTGGGGTACCTACTGGTAAGCTATAGCATCGTCGTTAGCTGCGGTTGTCGGCGGCCCTCAGTATAAATTGGTCTGAGCCTACACCGTGATTACACGTGTAGCGTAGCGTCCCACTGTCTCCCCGTTACCACGTAACGAGCGTCATTCGTATACGTTTTATCAGGCTTTAAAGAAAATTACATTTGTAATTATACCAATTAGAGAACGTGTAGGTCGAAAATCCTCTCGGAGTAGGCCTTACAGGTTCTTATGATGTCTGCCTATATTAACAAAATAAGGCATATAGGTAGGCACAAAAAAGTACTTATTTGATCACGAAATGTTCACTTATTTCCACACTATAAATAGGTGAAGTTGATGCTGGTTATGACGTGTTTTGAAGGTTCTATACCGGTAAATAGCGTCACCAATTCCGCGAACTGTCTATTTTCAGTAATAGTTTTTCCGTATGTATTTAAGTAGAACTAAATTGAGGCTGAAAGGTGCTCCGAGGCTGAAACATCACTGTCGCATTTAGTTTGTCTGACGCTTCTCACTAAATGCTGAATACAGTGTCCTCATTCAACTAGACAGCTCGTGGAATTTTGCAATGGTTCATTTCTTAGCTATCAGAATCGTACTTTTTTTTTCAAAAAATGTGCAAAAAGGTAATTGGGCATTACTTAGCCGGGGTCCATATATTAAATTGGCTGTTGCTCGTGTTTTAAAGAACACTTTAAAACACGAGCAGGACTCGTACCTACATGAACACTTCCGTAGAAAAACATTTTTCTAGTAATGATGAACTCCTAAATTTTTTAACATTGTTCTTTTGTTTTGGTGGCTAGTTTACAGTAATACATCTACACATTAATCTTATTGCACTATTACTATTAGAACAGATAGAGATGCACAGAAGGGCGAAAACGGAGTCAGTTAATCGGTTTTATACCTAAAATTGTGCAAAATAGCTACGAATCGTGAAATAGTAATTTCTTTGTCTATGTAAAGTTCAAAGTGCTTTGCCTACCCTATTTGGAAACATACACGTAATGTTAATGGTGTTTACAGGGCTCATTACAGGAGGAAATCAAATCGGGGATACAAAATTAGTCCTGTTTTCACACTTTGATTATCTTCGTAGGTACGGAACTCTAAAAACAGCAGCATGCCGCCGCTAGTCCTCGTTACAAAAGGTTTTCAATTACAGATATCCAGGTCCGGGGCGCGCCGCGTGGTGCTGCAGCAGGCCACGCCGGCGATGGCGGGCCGGTTCCGCTGCGAAGTCTCCGCGGACGCGCCCACGTTCCACACGGAAATACGCTCGGCCCCGCTGGAAGTCGTTGGTGAGTTAAAGTTAAACCTCATTTATTAAGACTCTACAAAGAATTAGGTACAGTGAAATGTATTTATACCGACGTGACCCCTCATCGGAACGTCACAGCGGCTACGCATAAACTGTCATAGCCCGTTTCGCGCAGCTAATCTTGATATACTTAACAACGTAGTGGTAGTATCATGGTAGTTTTATGTTTATAAAAGCTACACAGAATCACTAAAGTTGCATCCCTGTGCCTATTAGGAATAATTTGCTAAAAAGTACATTAAAATGTCTTCGTTATAATATAACTACTTTCTTTTCGACTTTCTTTCTAACCGACTTCAAACAAAGAAGGATATTCTGTATTAGACTGGATGTAGCTGCATTATTTAATTGCCTAAGCAGCAAAAGTTGATTTATTATATAAGCGTGGCATAGGTTACACTTTTCAATTTTTACGAATAGAAATGTTTATTAAAATGAACGTTATAATTTATAGTGAGGGCGATACCTAACGTCGAACTAGGTTAAGTGTGTACAGGAAGTAGGGACCGAAGCCAAAGTAGCATCTAAAACTGAAATACCGAGCGCCCTAAAACCACATGCACATCTGTTTAAAATTAACTAATCTCGCCCTTTACAAAGTTGAATTAAGGGAAAGCGCTTTAGAAACATTTAAGTAGCTTGAACTTAGCAGCGGCTGAAATCCGTAAATTTTTAACATCCAATTATCAAGGGGAAATTGTTTAGTAGGTACGTAACGAGAGTAGAATGTTTGGAGGAAACTTAGATAAACTTAAACAATGTCAAAAAGGAAAAGAGCCGGGAAATTTGGAAGGAAAAGAAAATATAAATGAATTTTATATATATACTACAGGCCCAACTGGAATTCTCGGATTACATCGTAAAAGGGCAGATTACAGTTAAATGCTTTCACATCGAAACATTTTCTGCTTTACTTACATTTGCGGCAAAAAGAATGTTACACACGTCTGTTGTATATCACATTTAATAGACATTAGTGGTTTTACCAAGTAAGGCAGGCTGTTGTTTTTCAGACGCAATTTCGGTTCGCCGAGCCCGCGGTTGCGGCTAAGGCCGCCCAGCTAATTCGTGGTCCTGCCATTATCTTTGCACCTTGCGGCATCCCCCCTGCTTCTTCAATTCCACAGTCATCTAATATTCCCAGCTCCTTACGTCCAATATTAATACTTTAGCAAAAGCGGTCGCTCGCCGCCTCAAGGTATTATTTGGTTTCGATATAATAAGTTCCGTTTACCGCCAACGGTCCCTTTGAGTATTCTATTTGAGAATTAACAGATATTACGTTACGATCCGGGCAAATACTATCAAAGCGGGAAACGTATTTCCTATTACTGATTAACTGGTGTAATTTTATTTAATTTCCACTGAACAGACTTCGATATTCATAAATTCTGCCGTAGGGAGGTAAATGTTAGCGTTTAAATATTGTTTTGTCTCTAATTTAGCCAATAATTGAATATAAGTAATTTAAATTATGGAAAATATAAGGGGACCTTTGCGATTAGCTACTCTGTCACATCTTTAGTTTTAATTATACGTGAGATTTTATTTTTATTTCGTTCTGTCGTAAATATGATAATAACACTAGGGGCGTTAATACACTAGCGTTTATCCCCGGTTTAAACGTAAAAACGCTTTTGTCGGCTCTTTTTTTTCACGCTCTTTTAGAGCGGGACAATTTGTTTGTCAGGGATATAAATTACCGAGCTATTAGGTATAGCAGTTCTTGAAACCTTATGTTAATTTTTACTTTTACTACCCAGGAATAAGTATTTGCTTTTTATATTAAGCTATACATAGATTATGATTAGATATCTTTCATTAAGCAACAAAATTCACCACAATCAGGTCTATGATCTCTAAGTTCTAGGTTTTTGCAATTTAATCGTAGTGAAGCGGTTGAGTTCAAAGCTCAAGGTAAAATAGTGGCGGCGACGGAAGGAGCTGCGATCAGCGAATCGGCAGGTCTCGAAAAACTATTGGTGCCGTTCTTTGTGGCCTTTCAGCGGAAACGCGGGCTTTTGTTTGCTGCAAAAATATTCAACTTGAGCGCTTCTGTAATTGCACGATGCATCTAAGTCAGCTTTTACTTAAGATTGGACGTTGATTTATCAAGCGGAGAAATTGATGTACTTTCTTACGAACATTTGAACGGGATATATATCACCGTAATATTAATGATGAGTAGAATAAGTGCCTTAAAATATGGCTTATTCGATTTAAAGACATTAAGCTATAGGTGCATAAGTTGAGAACAATAAACGATACTTGCCCGTTACTTTCACCAAAACGCTGCCAGGAATTTCGCGAACGGGAACCATTTAATTTTCCCGTGTCTACCTTGTTTCGACATTTTGGCTATGCTCCAACAGTTGAAGAACACAAAGGCAGTTGAGTTTGTGCAAAAACTAACGAATTGTCATATCCTCGTGGCTTCCGCTTGTTGCAGGCGCGGAAAACGTCAAAACGACTGTCATTTGTCCAAACAAAAATTCCATCAAATAGTTTTTGTGCCATCTGGGGACCAAACGTACTGCAAACAAAGAACTGATGCGTATTCCAACTGACAGAAACTATGGCGATACGAGCGCCATAATCGAGTGAATTGGATAGGGAGCGTTACCCGTGTGGGAGTTAGCTAATGTAAACAAACGTGCTTGAAGTGAAACCCAAAGCATTATTCGTATTATTTATACCAAAACCTCAACATCGGCTGTTATTTTTGATTAGCCTACTATTGACGGCCGTGACCGCTCATAATTATACTTTACTGTGCGCTGACTAGCGGTATAATTAATTTAGTGAAACGGGAACGGGTTGAACAGTAAATTTACAGGCCAGGTAGTTTGTTTGTTCGCTTAAACGTGAGCCATGTGTTAAGCTAATTTAAAGTACGCAACTCAACTTACCTATTCGTATAAAAGCCCCACAACGACGAATGTCAATTGACAAAATATAGGAGTTTCATTGTTATTTAGGTACCTATTAAAGCATGCGCTTTTAGCATTATTTTGTTATTTGAGGGCAACTCTCAGAATAATATTATTTAAGCTGTGAAGTTCCTACTTAGTTTTAGAATACAGATTGTTGACCCCTACTGATTGAAAAATAAAAGGTAGCCTCGTAACCTAGTTTCCTTTGGAGTCACTAATCACAAGCAGGGCTGTTTTTAGAGTGCCGCAGACAAAATGACGAAAAACAGAACCCTTGCAAAGTCTCGTCATTCTATCGCCCATTTTCTACTTAACATTACGGAATATTAACACACAAGCTAAGCACGATCCAATCGATTCCTGACCCACCGTAGAACCTATTTACAACAAACATCATTGTGACATTGGATTGTTCGTCAAAGGAAATCTTTGTTACGTTTACCGTGACAACGTTCTGAGGTAGATCATCAAAAATAGCAACACCTATACCTTATCGGTTTAGGTAGTTAAAACAATATAAACAATCTAGACATGTCTTTTTGTTGAAATACACAGTCTAAAAATGAAAATCGTTACACTATACAATTCAATTATGAAAGTAAATGATTTTTTCATACCTAAATTGTAAAATGTAAAGATTTCGATTTATAAAGTGTACGTTTAAATAAAAAGACACGTCAAGATTGTTTACATTGTTTTAACTACCTAAACCGATAAGGTATAGACATCTGAGCCGGATTCGGCTGCGGGTTTAAAAGCTGAGTATAGCTATAGTGGTCGGCAATACTTTTGGCCAGATTTTAGGAGGGGGTAAGTTTTATTGCCGACCATTATACAATAATGGTTGACATCAAACTTGGCAAGATTTTTTGTAGTGGGGGTAATTTCGCGCATCGCTTTTTCCAGGTAACAGCGTTGTGCGAACTTAACCCCACTACAAACAATCTTTCCAAGTCTGTTGTCGAGGACTATACTTTTGCACAAACTACCATACATGCGCAAAAGTCTTGCACACATCAAGGTCCGACCACACCACAGCTTAAAAAACGGTCACGATACGGAATCACAGTGACGCGTCGTGTGCGTACCGTTTTTGACGCATGCCCCCCACACCGCTGCTTAAAAACGGTGACGGTACGGTACGAATGAATGGTGCGTCAGCGTATTTTAAGCGGCGGTGTGGGGAGAATGCATCAAAAACGGTACGCTTACGACGCGTTACTGCGATTCCGTATCGTGACCGTTTTTAAACGGTTTTACTTAGCTTACCCCGTTTGTTTTAGTCTTTATTATTCTTTGATCTTTGGTCTTTGTTGGTTCAAATTTAGAAATTGAATTTTCACCCTCTTCTCGTCAACTGATTGATCTAAAATTCGGTATGCGCTTTTAGTTGTGGTGACAATACAATAATGTACATTCATTGTCATTGTAAATTCAAAATGGCCGCCGCTACAAAATGGCGGATAACCTAATTCTTATCTACCCCATCAATAAGGGTATCAATTGAAAGGTCTTTGCAAGGAGAATACAGTGCACTATATCAAATTAAAAAAAAACTAAAAGCTCGAAAAAAAGATTAAAAAAAAAACTTTTAAGTAAAACGGTTTTATATATATTGATTAGACTAAAATAAAACCGTTTTACTTAAAAGTTTTTTTTTTAATTTTTTTTAAGCTGCGGTGTGTTCGGACCTTCAATCGGGTTAAATCGTCTGATTTGACTTAAGGCTTGTTTAAGACGGAGATTCGATGTTTTCTGACTTGACCATTGTCGCAGAGCCGCCGGAGTGGCGCCCGAAGCTGGTATCGGACCGGTCCTGGTACGGCGTGGGCTCGAGCCTGCGCGCCACCTGCGCCGTGCCGCCCGCGCACCCGCCGGCTAACATCACCTTCGCACTCAACGGGAGGGAGGTACAACATTTTCTTTAATTTTCGCAGAAGAAAGAAAAGTCTGCGTTGATTGTGTGCATTGTGCGCCGGACTGTATGCGCGTCGTGTGCGTTACTGAATATAATTCCATAGGTTCTATTTTTACAGACTAAAAAGTCCGTCGTGGATAGTCTGTCGTCTGCCCAGGGCCTTAACAATCGTTGTTCAAATGATAAACACGTTAATCTGTAAGAATGCATTGATGGGAAAATTTTATTTAAATTATAATTCCCATTTCAATTGAACAGTTTAAGGCGTCTTGCTCTAATACTCGTAAGTGTATTGAAAACTTATAAGTATCAGATTTTTTGCGGGTGATATCTTACGATATTTTATTTTGAAGGGATTGTGTGGTGGGTTAAGTGGAATCTTGTATTTTTATTTATTTGCAAATTTGGTATGTCCAGGCGTGCAGAATTTTGTTCGGCGTCAACGAATAAATTTAGTGTTCAAGCGCGGGGAACTAGACTAATAAATAACGCTTCACTTTCAGAGTATAGATTTGTTTTGATTTGAGTAGCTCGCTTGTCTAGGACAGCTGTATGTAGGTATATAAACTATGTAAAGCCGATTATGTTTCATTTATAACAGGGCCATACGTGTTTGCCCCTAAACACATATCCAATTTTCGCTTTTGCTTCCGTTCTCCTTATTTTAATTGGTATTTACGTTAACTTTCAAAAGAAAGATGTGTCATTTGACGGAGCTGATTCATTGTTTTGCATATTATGTTAGAGTCACTTACCTTACAATAACCCTTGAAAGGGAAGAGATAATACTTATAGAACGGAGTCGTTAAGATCGAGTCAATTGCATATTATTTTAGAGTCACTTACCTTACAAGAACCCTTGAAAGGGAAGAGACAATACCTATAGAACGGAGTCGTTAAGATCGAGTCAAGTCCTAGTAGTTACAGTGGAAAATAATCAAAAAACAAGAAGCGCTTATGTCAAGCGACAAAGAAAACATTTGTTTTCTCTTCGCTACGCTACAAGTGACTCGATTGCGGTGCAAATCTTGTTATCCTGGCGGGGAGGCTAACTAGTGTCAACTATTAAGCGGATTACGGACGGATTGGTGATTTATTTCCTATTGATCTGTTGTGGCCGAAGTCGTAGGAATGATCAGGTTTCGGATATACACGGCTAAATATAGAGTTTTTACTGCCCACGGTCTTTTTTTACAGTGCGAGCAAATTCGATTAAAATTGGGTGTCTCTTGATAATTTTTAACCGACTTCAAAAAAAGGAGGGGGTTCTCAATTCGTCGGGATATTTTTTTTTATCATTATTATTATTTTTTTTATCATTATTTTTTTTTATGTGTGTTCGCTGATTACTCGAAGACGCCTGGACCGATTTGAAAAATTCTTTTTTTGTTTAAAAGGGTATAGTTTCCAGGTGGTCC
Source organism: Adoxophyes honmai (assembly GCA_005406045.1). Taxonomy (NCBI): domain Eukaryota; kingdom Metazoa; phylum Arthropoda; class Insecta; order Lepidoptera; family Tortricidae; genus Adoxophyes; species Adoxophyes honmai. Next base: position 22,166 of record BHDV01065423.1, read on the forward strand.
CATTGCCAGCATATCTTGATCTGATGATGGAATATGAGGGAAATCGAGGGCAACCCTCAAATTTTATTGGCACAGGTAATGTTTTTAGTACATTTTTCAAAGCTACACCAGTATTTACGTCTGGCAGTAAAAAAATATGACTGAGCTGATGATGGAAGGTCAACTCCTTAATGCTTAGGAGTTAAAGGATAATTCTTTCAATACTGAATGCACCTGCAGACTGGAAATTATAATTTCAGTAATTAGTGAGGCCTGCTGGTGATGGAAGGTCACCCTCATTATTAAACAAATGCTTTCAGTATAGCCCAAATTTGAAGTCGGTTTTTTTTTGTTTAAAATTATGATTAATCTTCTTACCACTGACTTATACGGCGATTTATGAGATCACACCAGTAGAGCACTAAGTTTTGTAAGCCTCTCCATTTCTTCTACCAAGGAAATAGGTTTAGGAATGCTTTAGATGACAGATTAACAAACTGTGCTTATTATACCTCTTTCATTTATTTTTAAACCAAAAAATGTGTTAAAAGTGGCTATGAAATATGTGCTCTGCCTATTCCATTTGAGAATATAGGCATTTCTTGTAACACTAACTTTGGGTTGGTATTTTCTGTTCATCTAAATAATCTATCCAGATATTTAATTCCTATCTTTACTTGTCTTAACGTTCAAATGCAAATAGAAATGGAATGAGCGGAAACGCAACAATGCGACGATTCACAAAAGGAAAGGAAAAATCGCAACTGTGCATAACTGCAGCAATGAATTTTGAATATTACAATTCCGTTTAAAGTAAATTACTACTACGGCTCAACATCTTGCTTAGTGTTTACTTAATGGCAAAATTGAAACTGTCAATTTTAACTATTGATTCAATTTTGATTAATGAATCCCTGCAGACATAATTACTTTAGGACCTGGTGTTTGCGTAATTAAAACAGCGAGTAAAGCTTCGACGAATTAAAGCCGATTTAAAGCAAATTTATTCGGAAAGAGGCGAATAAACATTCCCGTCAAGATCGCCGATAACGCTGCCCGCAGATAAATTGCTTTTCTTCAGTAAAATGACATAATTGAAAAAATTAACGAACTGGCATTTTGTATTAAAATTGTAAATAAGCACTGTCAGCCTCGAGTCACCCAATATTTGACGAATCCGAAATGACTTTTCCAACTGAATTTCTGTTAACAATGAATGCTGAGACTTTTTAATGAAAATTGTACTGAAGTTTTCGTTATTACACACCAACTTTTGCCTGCGGCTTTGCCCCGCGGCTGTATCAAAATGGAATTAAATATAACAAATCTGGAATTACTTGTAGCCAAACAAAATTTCTGTGTCCAAGTCCAAGAAGTTGGCTGTTTTATTGTGTACATACCTACGATAAGAAACACAATACGTACAAATAGGTTAGTCGGCGAAATATGAGAAAATGGGATAAGCTACATTTTTTTAGAATACTGAGTTAACATACTGATTCAATGCACGGTAGAAATTAACCAACTTTATTGATAAGGTGAAAAGAGATAACTTACTATAGTAAACAATGTCGCTATTTCATTTCGCCGTTCAAGAGTTGATGTGCTATATTATACCTATGTATTGTGACGGTATTAATATCTTAAAAGTTGACATGTTATTTAGTAGGAACACAATAAAAAAAACAATAATTGAACGAAAATGATGTTTACTATAAAAATTGTGCCAGTTATAAATATAGTTCTTTATTTCTTTATTTAGGATATCTTGACAGAAAAGTAGGTTTCCAGTTATTTTATGGAAGTCTAGGACAGCCTTTCAAATCGACTTCTGATTCGACATGATAAGGTCACACCTGTCAAGAACTATGATCTGGGTATAGGCATGTCCAGAGAAAACCGGATATTAGAGCCTTTTCTATGAACCCTATGTCTATGAACGGGACATCAAAGGAACTGCCGACAGCTGTTATTTAACTCGATAGTATTAGGACTGAATATAGAATGACTGATGTTATAGACAAAAAAAATGAACAGGGACATATAATGAATATTAAAACTGTAGTAAACGAACGAACAGATTTTGCAATGAGACGAAGTACTGATTTTTAATAAAATTAGAAAATTCATACATTAATTAATAAAAATCGCCCGTGTGGTGCCGGGTTAGAATAGCACCTCCCCCTTTCTTCCCGTGGGTGTCGTAAGAGTCGACTCTGGGAAAGGGTTAGTGTATTGTGGGCGATGGGCTAGCAACCTGTCACTGCAATATCACGTTTAACCATCTGGATACCCTGAAATTGCTAGATGTGGCACTGAATTCTTGAATTCATGTGCTCTGCCTACCCCTCTTGGGAATACAGGCGTGATGTATGTATGCATGTATGTATGTATAATTAATAAAAACGTTATAGTCATTAATTGAACGCCTAACTCAATTCAGAATGAACTACTGTACCTTACTCATTCTTACTTTTAGTTTTTTCTGTTGAACTTTCAAAAACATCACTGGAATAAACATCTCAAAATCGAGAGCACTATTAACCTCTCGTATGCTACGGAGCAGATCTGCTCCATTTTAAGGATATCTTTTTTTTATTTTTATTTTAATCACCATAATTTTGTAGATATTGAAACAGAAGAGGCTCGAATGCAGTATATTTTTCCTTTCCCGCATACGAGAGGTTAAGCACTAAAAGTAAACGCTTTTAAAGATGTTTGGACAGAAATCATGCGTAAGTAAATGCACTTTTCTATGAAAGAGTTTGTATATGTAGTGAAAATTGGCAAGACATTTTCCTACCTCGAGCTTTGCAGGCTAGGTGCTCTTTAACGATCTCTCTGCAAGGTTTTTAGCTTAGAACACCAAAATGGAAACTACTTGGTAAAACGTGTCACTAAGCACTAGACTTTTAAATTTTATAGCGCTAAAATTATAATATTAAACAGAAGTTACTGTTCCTTAGGTACAAAAACATAGAGAATAAAATTAAGAAAGTAGGTTAATTTAGAAGTCGCTGTATCGAATTATGTCTCAGCTAAAATTAAAGCACGCCCCTTAATTTCATTCTCAGATAGCAAAGTGCTTCAAAAGTCAGATCACAAGAACTTTGCATGCTTAATGATTAGATTTACGTGTCTTTTAGTTGTAGACAGACTTTTTTACACAAATAATTTTTCGCGTTAATTATTTAGTTTACACTAAAATGTAATTTAATCATTAGTAAAAATAATCATAGTGTTTTCTTGCAAATACTTTATTGAATTAAATATCTGTATAATCACGTAGATTTACCTTTAAGTCTTTGGAATGAAGCTAATGCCTCGGATTATGTAAATAATGGCTGTCGGCGTGTTTACTGATCACATTAATTCGAGGCCACTTTACTTCGCACATTAAGGCATTAACGGTTTAAAAATCGCTCGGAGACTGCGATTCGCATTAAAATGCTTATTTAAGTGGCAGTGGACAGGCGGGACACGGGTCCGGGGAACAATGGGTCGCCAGTTACTTCACTTTGACGTCGCTGTTGTTTTTGCCCGCTGCGTGGGCGAGTTCATTAATCACAAAGCAGCTCTGTCTAAACTAGATAAGCTTTTAGCGAACCTCCCTTTATCTATGGCAGATCGCGTCTGTTTTCCGGCCGTGACCCATTTCACCTTAAGCATATTTCTGATTCAGGTAATTTTGTTACAGATCGATTTGGAATCGTTAGTGCACGAGTTGCCGGAGTGGTTTAAGTGGGACCTGCCACCGAAGAGCGAAACGACGACGACGGAGCAGGCGGAGGACGATATAAACTTCAATATATTCCATGATGACAGTAATATGCAGTACTTGGACAAGTCGTACATAAATTTGCATAAGGAGGAGATCCGGCGGGCTCCGAAGGAGAGTCCTAAGCCTGTGTTTGAGCGGACGGGGCCAGATACGCGGCTGGTGGCCGTGGGGGACGTGGCGTTCGTGGTGCGCAACGAGGCGTTCGAGCGCGGCACGCTGCGCCTCACCTGCATCGCCAGCATATACAACCTGTACGCGGCGCGCGCCGAGCTAATCTTCGATATGGAGCAGCCGGAGGTTGCTTCGGTGTTAGGAGTACGTAATAGTGCCATAGGTGAGTTTAAGATCGCAAATACATTATTATCTATGTCCTGTGTGGGTAATAGAATAATTAATTCGACGAATTGGAGTTAAACGGTTGAGTTCCGTGATAAATAGATACTTGGATGTTAATTTTATGCAAAAACAACCAACACAGGTCGTTAGTAACCCATTTGGAAATGAAAACTTTCTCGTTTCAAGTCATATCTGCCAGTTCTAATCCAAATTGAAAGCAAGAGCAAAAATGGACGGAAAATGAGGAGCATATTTATCTTTAATTTCCACAATGTTTATGTTATTAAGAGAGACACGTTTGTAAAAGGAGTGTAGTCTACGTAGATAGGCACATTATGTTTAAATATTATCTTAACACATTGCCTGCGTTGGCGTTTAACACGAACTTGCCCATCGTGCAATACGAGTCATATGCTTCCCGTATGAAGAGTGCCCACAGTTTGCGTTACGGTTACTATTTATTTACCCGTGATCCTGATTTGGAAGATATCTTGAGACGTGGACACTAATTGTTTTTAAAAATAAAAATTACCAGTCTTTAGAGTACAACATGGTGTATTAAGTTCAAGTGTAGCACGGGAATCTTTTACATAATTAAAAAGTTATGGTCATTTTTCTAAAACTCGTGATCTTACGGGAAAATACTTTCCGTGTAGCATAGACTTTCAGTATGTCTAGGGATGGAACATAATCACAAAACCATTCCTTTTTTCGATGTTATAAATTTAAACTTTCTATTTGTACATTCAACACAAAAACATTTTTTTTTTATAAAAACAAAAACAGGAACTCTTAGTCTAACTTAGACTTAATGCTTTTTTTCGCTTTAGTTTTGTAGTTATTAATTGATATAAACGCGTCGACCGAGTATTTTATTTGCTTCTCGAACCTCTTCCAAAGAATTTTGAAATAACTTTGTTAGACGTTTCAAATTGTTTATTTGCATATTTTTCCGAGCGATATTCTAATGGATTATTATTTGCAACGCCCGATGATTCTGTCTTATTGCAGGGTTCAGGGCTCGATTACTTCATCCACTCTGCGTCGATACCAAGCTATTTGGAAAAATTGGCCAATGTTTTGGCAATATTTTAAACAGTCAGTACTTTCTCAGATGGGATTACTCGTACTGAAGAGCTCTGTCTACTTAAATGATGGAGTTTGTTAGTGAATAAACAAATAGTTAAGTGTTACTAACTAACTACAGGATTAATAATCTGTGTTTCTTTTTCAGATTCAACTACTTTTAGCAAATGGCGGATACCGGTGTCCGTCGCGTCACTTCTGTACCTCTTGCGGTAGTCATCTTCACAGCCATTCAGTTATTAAGTACAAATTCAACCTTAAGGCCTCCGTAATAAATGTGATTCTCATTTTGTACAAACTCATTAGACATATCCAAAAATATGAATTTATCTTCCGTTTAGAGTCTAATTCAAGTTGTTTCATTTTATATCGAAAATGAATCTTGTAAAATAGGTATTTAGTGTTAGTCGTAGGTCAAACTGGCCAAAGTATAGATTAAATATTTAGTGTTGATCGGAGGGAAGAGTTACTAAGTAAATAGATACATCTACATTTCAATCATATATATAGTTAATGCAATGTGATAAATACGAATGGCTCACTATGCAAGCACTCTTGCGGAGATGTTTTTAAAGCCCTGCATGAGTGCTGGTTTCAGTGAGACAACGAGTCTGTTTTAAATGGACATCTGTGTCTAAAAGATTGTAAATAAAGTACACAGAAAAACGTTCATTGTAAATGAACTGGATTCGCCACTGTTCCTCTTGGCTGTTCTAAGCCACCCTTTGTTTTCTGTAACGCCTGTCTTCAATATTTGGAACAATGAGTAGCGAAATAGCGAAAGACTGATGGGTTAAGTGAACTCCATAAGCTTTTAATTTGTGTAAAGTAATTTTTTACCTAAAGAGTAATTTCGACGGTCTATGTTTAGTTTATTTAGATGATACTTATAGTTTGTATTACGGTAATTTGGTAACGGATGACTATGTAAATAATAAATGACAAATGACACAGATCTATGTAAATTGAAATAATTACAGATTAGAAATAAAAAGATGTTGAAATTATTTACAATTTTATTTCCCTGTTTAATTATGTAACGCTAGATGTTATCACATTCAACGCAGTACAGAAAAGGTAGGTACCTAAACTGGATAACAGATTGGAATACAAATAAACATATCAAAACTGAACAAAACAGGAAACTATGTCGAATGAACAGTGTCAAACTGACCCCCACTCAGCGTTACTCCTGCACGATCTCCAAATTTATAAACTCGAAAAATTAAGCAAACGCTACTCTGATAAAACGTGTTTTTTAGACTGGAGATCAGAATTCTATAGAGTAGGTAACTATTTATAAAGTATGTAAGTTTGTAATACAAATGGCTATAGGATTCTCTGCCTGCATTCACTTAAGTATTTTGCTGTTTATGCACATAAAGCGCACACTACGGACTTTTATTCTCTGATGTAACAAAATGGTTTCAGTTTTAGAAATACAATAGCATCCAGCTTATTTAGAGATGCAATAACGTAGCCCGTCTCGCTTACGGGGCTCCCCGTCTAATTGATTTCCGTAAGGATTGCTTAATAAAATAAATGTCAACATTAACCGGCAATACGACCAACAAATACCCGCTCAATCGCCGGCTATATCGCGGACGTATTTCTTGCGCTTACAAAAATAACTGAGTAATTTCCCCTTGGAAGAGTTCCACCTAAGCCTTAATCAATCATAGTAGGGGATGGAGTCCACAATAAACAGTAGGAATACCGCTATTATCCTCGGAGAAAATCATTTATTGGGGAGTTAGATTGTCGGGGGCAATGGATTATTCAGCTTAGGGCAAATGACGAGCCATTTCATTTACTTTATGCTCTGAACGACTCCCATTACACCCCATTTTTTAAATAATATCCAGTTCATCTTACCTGCTGGAGGCGAGAGGGCAATATTGTATTAATAATACAGGCAAGTGTTTAACCTTTGATTAACAGAAAACGTTACGATAGTAAAAACAGGACGATTGTAGAGTTCAGTGTAGTTTTAAAAAAATAATTACAATACATTATTATTATACTGTTTATCATTAAATTTGGCATATTACTGATCTCTTGAAACCAAGTTATATGAATCACTAGAAACAACTGATATCTTTGTATGTTCAACTCGAAGTAACTACTGGTATCTGCTTACAGATCTCCAGGTAATCCGTAGATCCGAATTCGAACGCTAAATTCAGCATCCATCATCGATCCGTCATCGGCTTCGCTGCAGTTAAATAGCGTATTCCAGTCTGTCGTTAAACAGTAAGCGTACAACAATCTGAATTCGAATTCTCTCATAACTTCAGTCAAAGACCGATTGGCTTCGTGAATAACTATGCCACTCACGATTGACTTCAAGCGACGGTTTACAGAATTGTAAGTTCTGTTCAAGAACGTATATTTATATTATTAAAGAAATGGACACAAGAGGATAAATATTTGGGCGTTTGAACCGCTGTCATTATTCTCAACACTTTTTTTATTAGATTTATTTACAAATTGGTATAATACAGACATACATAACAGTCACGCCTCTTTCCCACAGAGGTAGGCAGAGACCACTTTGTTCCACTTGCTACGATCCTGGCATACTTCTTTTGCTTCATCCACATTCATTAGTCTCTTAATACATGCTCGTCGATTTCGGGTACTCTTGACCTGACCTGTTTCTAAAACGTCCGCGATTTGGTCACGGAACGTCCGTCTAGGTCTTCCCCTCCCAACACACCCATTCACACTTCCCGTATAAATCTGTTTTGTCAATCTTCTTTCATCCATCCTCTCTACATGAACAAACCAGCTAAGCATACTTCTTTCAATCCTTGTCACTATGTCTACTTTCACACCAGCTTGTTCCCTTATCACACTATTTCTAATTCTGTCTTTCAATGATACACCTTGGTATAATAAGTGTGTCATATAGTGTCTATGTCTTGCAAATAGGTACATACTAGACTATTATATACACATTTCCAACAGTATCTGATAAAAAACTGTTGAGAATAATGAAAGCGGTTTAAACGCTCGTATATTTACCCAAGAACGAGTTTTACAATAAAATATGAATTTAAAAAATCCGTGATAGTCTAGCAGTTTGATCTGTGCCCGTCGAATCCCAGAAAATCGAATTGGATTCTTGCCATGAGCTAGTCAGGGAAGGAAAACACCGTGAGGAAACCGAACTAATTCAGTGGGAACAAGCCCAAGCCCTGAGAAGAAGCTCGTGCCCAGCCGTGGGACGTGTCTCGGCTGAATTACTACTACTATAAGAAAAACAATGAGAAAATTGGTTTTGGTTGCATTTCTTCAATGCTCATGAAAATCAATTTTCTGCTTTCCAGAAAATTCATTATAATTGGTATTTTAAGTCTTGTCGAATCGATAAATCTTTCCGAGTGCGCTGCAAATGTGCACTCGTTAACTTCAAACGCATCTTCCGATATTTCCAATCGCACGAAAAACAATAAACAGGAATTATTATTTGGTCGCTACAGAACGGCCGGCCTGCTCACAATGAAGCCAACAATTTATTTTCCATTACTTTCCATTGTCGGCGGCCGTTGTGGCAACGCAAAACCAATAACAATCTGTTACGTTTTACAGTCTAAGGCTTTCGCCGACCGACACTATTGTCCGCCGTACTTTACACGACCGCTCTTTTCATTTGCTTCGTCACTTTATTGGACGAAAGCCATTACGCGGCAAGCTGTCAGCGCTGAATGACTCCGTTACCCGGCTTAAACCTTTCTATAAAATGAAGGAGTTCTTAATGAAGTCTTTATTTTTAGGTTTGTTTAGCCTGGAAATGCTGGCTAAATCGTTCTTGGAAAATTATCGAAGGAAAGTTCGAATCCTGTGTAATGTCAGGTTGGAATAATACCTCTCCGTTTCTCCCGTGGATGTTGTAGGGGACGACTAAGGAAATAGGTTGGGGTATGCCTTAGGTGATAAGCTAGCAACTTGATACTATTATATCTCTTCCATCTGTTTTTAAAGCTAAAGTTATGCTAAGAAATGGCAAAGCAACGTAAATAGTAGTCATGGTGCTGTCTATGTGACGTTTCGTGTGCTCTGCCTACGCTATTAGGGAATACGGATGTGACTGTATGTTGTTGATTTCTAGTCTACAAAATTGATGATGATAGCTCCATTTACATGGTTGCAACTAACGCATTCATGCTCAGTTTACGTAAAATTTGGAGCTAACAATAATATGGGCTTGTACCTTTTCACTTTCATTAAGCCTAATCCGTAGCCCTAACAAAATCGTAGTTAAAAGCTAGTCTTAATCTGTCTCGAAACAAATTCTAATTTGGATCACAACTTGTAACGACTAACCTCAGGGAATTGATTTAGTTTGGAATTTGAATAGTTAGGGGACTGTAGGTAACATAATGAAAGATTAAATAAATCTTTGGCCTAAAAGCAAAGTTAAAGTTTGAAGGGAGGCGCACGGCGTCGCAGCGGCAGCCGCTCTAATGGATAGTGCCTGTACGATCATTTTAACTCATTAGTAAACAAAACCTTCGAGGAAGTGCGGTTGAATTATGCATATTTTTAAAACAGAAGCGGCCGACACGCCGGCTGCTTTGTCGCATTAACTTCGAGTTTTCAAATTAAGTATTGAGCACTTAAGCCAACCTCGGAGACCACTCGATGCCTATTCAAGGATGAGTGCTCTTTAAACCGAAAGAAAATCTCTCAGAGGGAGGAATTAATCCACGTCTCGTTGAGAAAATTCTACTTAAATCGGTTCACAATTTAGTCTATATTGGTCTTTTTGCAGAGAGGTTTATTAAATACTTGCAATTTGGCTATTCTCTAAAGGGTTTTTGTCTCGTAACACTTGAACCGACTCGAAAGTTGAAAATCGATTTTAATGTCATCTAAGAATTATTGTATCTAGACTATACAGTTTTTTCATGGGATTTTTTTATTACTCAATAGTTTCATTATAATAAAATTGTATGCTCAAATTTAACGTAAGTAAGTTTAAAAATATCATATTCCCAGCTTTTAAATTACGTACCTCAGTCCTAACATGAGAACGTAACTTACGAAAGAAACGAACGTAAGAAATTCCACCCCTTCTTACCCTCTTAGAGAAAAAAAGTACTGTAAAATCTCATTTTAGTGCTAAGTTTGCTATCCTCTGAAAACCTACCTCCAAAATTGTTGGATTCTTGAGCTCAGGGATTTATGTTATGCGTGGGTTAATGTATGCCCGAACAGCAATATTCTCGTATCAAATATATACACAGATGAACCGTTGAGTGCTTAAAAATAGAGTATGTTTTTGATTAAAATAAAACTATAAATACAAATAATATAATAGGTACATACTAAGTTCCACAACTAATGATACCTCTGCATTTCTTCGTCAGTGTTGTAAGAGGCGAGTAAGGAAGGTTTATAGACATGTAGCCGGCAGGCTGGCCCCCTGTCACTATTTACATGTCTTTCTTCTATGTTGAAACCTAAAATAGTGACTAAAGTGGCTACTAGACGTAAAACAATCACGGTGTTATCTATGTAGCGTTATGTGTTCTCTGCCTACCCCATTTGGGTATACAAGAGCGATGATAATGTTGTACAAAGTAAGTACGTTCGCATGTTACCTTGCTCGGGTTGCTTCGTGTTATTTTGTATTTCGAATGCTTGCCAAGACATGGTCACCAAGGGCTTTCGCAATAAGAAATAGCGAAGCAAGAGTTACTAGGAATGTTACGAATATGGTTTCATCGGAACCGAAATCGGAGTCGGAGTTTTCAATTCTTACTTATCGGAGTCGGAACCGAACCGGAGTTGGAAACAGAAGCAATAGAGCAGATTTTTAATGTAGCAAAAATACTCTTACGGTCTATAGATATCAACTTGCGCAACGGCTGAAACATAACTTCTGGACTCGATGGACAAACGATTACCTTGCCAGTCTCCAGCAATGTGTAAAGTGGAAGATCTATAAAGGACCCATTAAGATAAAAGTGGTTTTAGTCAAGGTTGAGCAACTGCCGCCGATGAAATGGCTATTAGGATGCATTTTCAAGGTGTACTACAGAGTCATCGACGTAAGATCCAAGAATGGTATCATCAAACGAGCCGTCTCAAGGCTTTCTCTGGGTATTACTTCATAATCCATAAGCTTTGAAAGCTAGACTTTTTGTCCAAATCTAACATATCCAACTACTATAAAATTAGCTTCTTCTATACGAAATCTCTAACTTAAAAGTCAAACCGAAGTCGGAATCGAAGGCCAAAAGTTCCGACGTACCTATAGGCATCCAAGCTCCGTAACATCCCTAGCTAATATCCAGGTCCCTGCACCCTCATTTGCTCCATCCGTACGTGTACGCAGCCTCCCGAATTGATCATGGTCTGCACGCGCGGGCGGCAAAGACACGCAATCCCCGCGGGGCAGGCGCCGCGGCCGGGACCCGTCGGCCTGTGACAAGTCTTTACGTAATTGTATTACATGCAATGTAATAAAGGGGCTTATGTTTCGCAAATATGATCAGGCTTCCCTGGATTTGAGTACACCGGATACTAACTGGAATGTTAGCATCCTCGCGCCCATTAAGTACCGTCAGGTACGGTTAAAGTGCCAATGTACACACGACCGTTGAAACTAAAACAATAAGAGCGTGGATACACTTTGGGTAACTTTGACCGTGTCGATATCTTTGTTGCTGACTGTACCTTAGTTAGTAATGCTTACTCGTAATTTGGATGCAAGACAAGGTTACGAACGTGGATTTATAATGAGGGAATTGACAGCGCCAAATATACAACTGTATTCTTTGAGTCGTAGTTTCACAAGTACGAATACCTACGTTCCGTAAATTCGATAGAAATATCTCGGGAAAAGGCGCCCTAATTGCTGATCAGACAACGAGACGAGAATATTGTGGAAAACCAACGATGCCTGAGATATTTAGGTATGTAATGAATGGTTAATGTGAGCTCCATGATGCAAAAGCTGTGTTACTAAATTGCGGTGCAAAATAAATCTTCGTTTGAGATTATCTAACAGTACAAAGCATATGTGACCGTCCATGAGAAAAGGGTCCTTATGGCAGTTTCTAGTTACGGAGATATTGGCTGTTTTGTAAAGTCCTTCAAAATAATCATTTTTTTGTTTTATGCAAAATAGTAAAATATAAAGATAGAAGTATATTTGTACCTTGGTTTCAGTTGAGTACGTTCATTATTTCTTAATAAAAACTGAGTTTTAAGTTTAGTAGAAAAGGGTCCTTATGGGAAATTGGATACAAGAATGACAAAGGTCAAAAAAAAAAAACTTGTTTACAACTATTAAATAGTTAGATACTTTGCAAATAAATTTTCTTTGCAAAGTATCTATGATCATTAGGGTTCCGTAGTCCACAAGGAACCCTTATAGTTAAGTCATGTCCGTCCGTCCGTCCGTCCGGGCTCCTACTCCGCCGCTACTGCACCGATTATCACAAAAATTGGTGGAGAGATAAATGATGAAGTTCCAAATGTTGGTTTTTAAAATTATGAAAAAATATTTTATTTTCAGCCCGCCTCCCATAAAAGTGAATTTAAAAAATTAAATTAGACTAACCACAACGTGTGGAGTATCGTTAAAAAGGTCTTTTAAAACGCAACAAAAAATGCTTAAAAACGTAGATCGAACCCCCCAATCTTGTAATAATCTAAAACAAAGTTAAAATTTACGGTGTCCCCCCACCGTAACTTTTGAAATAATATTAAAAAAAATAAAAAAAAAATACGGTATATACCTCAAAGTAAGTACTTTCAAATAAAATTATAGCGGACTCGGTATCATGAATAGTTACTTTTATACAACTCGACCAACTTATGTAGTTACAGTCGTCCGAGAACGAGTCGCAAAATGAAATTTGGCTAGCTACGGAACCCTATCATGTGCGTGCCCGACAAGGTCTTGCCAGTTTTTTTTAGATTTTACCTAGCCTACATGTCTCGTCTGACTTCAAAATACCTCTCGGCGGCATGGACGTGGACGGCGAACGTTCTCTCGCGTTATGCCGCCGCTCAGCCTATCTTTCTCTTACAAACGATATTTTGCACGTTGAACTAAAACTTACATGTAGCTACACTGTGGTGAACTCGGCCACAGGAACCAAATACGAAATGGTGTTTACTTTTGTAAAAAAAGGAAATCAGTAGAAAATAAATAATTTAGTAGTAGGTATAAAATAATCATAAATCACAATCTAGCAAATTATTATAATTAGAATGTTTCCCCTCTCCCTTCCCCTTACCTCTATCAGAAATCGCGTCAAATTATCTTTATTACGTGATACTTACCTACTTACTATGAATGGTTCCTTAGTAGTAACCGACTATGTTAATTATTCGTTGACGTTAAATGAGAATAACTCTTTACAGATAAAGATTTCGAGTAAAAGTATAATAACCTTTTTTCTTCATTATTGTGTGTTAATACAAGATTAGGAAAAAAATTATGTTATTAATGTGCCATTTTGTAATTATTCATATGTTTTGTCTTTGGTTGCTCATAAGGACCCTTTTCCCAAATGTATGAGAGACAAATTGTGATTTTTACGTAACTTTGATTGTATATAAATAAAAAAATAAGATTTGTAGAATAATAATGAGAACTTTATGATACTCTAGTGGGCTGAATAAATATATTTCGGAACTCACTGTACTAAATTTGCTATTGTTATAGGGGACAATAAAAAGTATAGTAATTACCACGTTTTAATCAAAATAAAGATATTTCGTTAACTATATGATTTTATTTCTATCCTAAAATGTAAGTTTATGTATGTCCTACTATATACAATAGTTCAGATTACAAAATATCAAAGAAAAAGCTGAAAAAAATGATTTTATTAATTTAATTCTTATACTCGTGTTGCTGTTATCAAAGGCTGTTTTGTCAGGATCTGGAAGTCGCATAAATAAAACCATGACTGAATTCAAAAGAAAAACCCCTTGAGATACAAAATCAATCATAATCTATGTAACTTCCAATGGGAACATACTTAAAATCAATTTCAAACTTCTTTTGACGATTTCTCGAAAGTGCAATTTTAGCAAGTATAAGTTTGATGATTTTTTTAAAAAAAAGTATGAGACTTAGGGTCATGATTGTTTCTGTGTTAAATAGCTTATTTAACATAGATTTAGGAACTGTGCTTAACTCAATACCTGCCATAAGGACCCTTTAGCCATGGACCGTCACATATCTTTTGAAAAAGAAAAGTAGGTATAAAGTGAACCTCAGTTCACCTCAACATGATTATGTTGTTCTTTCTAAATCGGACATTCGTATCGATCTCCGTAAGCATCGTAATTTAATAAGTAGGAATTTTAGTCGAGACATGTCTTTTATTTCCGCTTTTCTACCAAAAAAACGTTCGGAAACGTCTACCCATGTCAACGATGCCATCTCCGAAATTGCGTGCCAATGCCCTCCGGCTCATTCATTATGTATAACAAGTATCTATGTATCGAACAGACTTCTAATTCTTCGCATTCAATTTACCTTTCAGGATTTTTCCCTGAGGTGCAAAATCAGAAATGTACAAGGCATCTAAAATTATTTCGACGGTCCCTACGTAGATGATCGAAAGTCAATTTTGGCACTTTTCAGTACAGCGTTTTGAAGTTGGTTTTTGGTATAATTCTGAAAATATAAATATTACATTGACTTTACGTGTCCACAACAACTAATAAAATACGAACTATCCTGTGGCATCTTTATTTTAAGAAAAAGTAAATTAGTTTTTTGGAAAATTCAGTTTCGATAATGTACGTCGTGATGAAGAGAATTGCTTGTATCGAAACTGTTACTTTCGACTTTTTACGCCGGAATTGTTTTTTAAACTTTAATCGAAAATGGCAGTTTCGATTATTTACTTCGACAGCAGTACTGCGGTAACTAACGTAACTGGTAATATCGATGATTTACGTCGTAAGAAATATCTGTGTTCTTATTGATTTATACCATTTTCGATATGAACTCATGTTTTTAAGTCACTTTTTAATATGAGTACTTAAATGAAATCAGTATTGCTTTGTTAATTTGAACTTTTAAACGGTTCTTAACTTGTCTTTTCGTAGAAATCAGGCTTTTAAATCACTTTATTACGTAATGAGTATAACAAATTTATTATTTCTTGAAATCAGGCTTTTCACATATTTTGGCTCTTATCGTAGGATAGAACGATATCATCACAGCTTTAACTATAAGTCTTATTATTGAGTTATTACTTATTATTAATGCCTAGTGTAACTTAAACTTTTCTTTTTAATTGACAGAAAAAAAACATCACAAACCGAAAAATTCAAACTTACAAAGGCAAACATGTTCCTAAGGAGTCTTTTCTTGCTGATTTTTCTTAAAAGTAGACACACAAATAAAAGAAAGAAAGAAAAAATAAAGAAAAAAAGTGAAAATTAAAACAGTTCTCAATAAATTACATTTAGTTAGATACTTAATGTACACTATACTTGTAGAAAAACACATAACATAATAAATGTGCCTAAACGCTGAGTAGCTAAGCAATGAAACTTTTAAAAAACTCTCCATTACACTGTATAATTATTGTATGTACTAAAAAAGTAGGAATTTTAGGTATTCTTAGGAAAAAAAACAAGAAAAAATTACCCAGTTGGCTCACTATGGTCGAACAAAACGTAAAATAGGTACAATATTCTTTCAAAACCGTCAACATTGTCACCAGTACTTGTAGTATTTGCATTTTAAAAAATACTCTTTATTTTCTTTAGATAATTCACCCTTTGACTCGTATTTAAAGAACACCCTATTCGGTACATCATTTTCTACTTTTCTGTTTAGTTTAAATAAATCATAAAGCTTTCGTGCCCTTTTAGCCCCTTACTAATGTATATTTGTAGGATTAAAAATCATTTCCCTTTCATTTAGTATTGTTTTCAATAAGACGTATACTGTCATCTTTTTAAAATTCGGAGCAGATGATACAAACATGATGATACAACATTGATACTACATACCAACAACATTGGGTGAATTTTGAGCACTTTTTGTGATGTTAGCTTCTAATCCTATATGCTGTATTTTGATCTTCATTCGGGTATGTCTTATCTGAAAATGCATGACTTTTGTCACAAAAATCTTTCGCTGAGACATGAAATCTAATGTTATGCTCATTTTGATTCACAATGTAAGTTGTACTTGAGTTTAAGAACTTTACTGTCATAGTTAGGTAACTAAACTTGTCCCAGTGATCCTTTTCCTGTGATGTACTCTTGACCAGAATTAAGAAGAAGTTTTTTTTTCGTATTTCTACTTTTAGTTCCAGTTCTTTTTTTCTTTTCCTGGGTTTGTTTTGGATGTAGACTTTCTTTTTTGGTTTATTAAAATGGTCGGGCTACACAATTCACAGACTGACACTGTTACAAGAGAGCTGAGGCTAGCTATGGGCCCTGTAATAGGTTCAGATTCTGTCGGGAGCGGTGTCAATGAAGAAAACGAACTTTTAATACTTTTGTTGTCCTGAGGTGAGCTTTGTATTAAGATGTCGAAGTCCTGTAATAGGAATAGCACAGGAGTATGTTCTAAGATGCCTAAAATAAATAAGTCCTTATAACTGTTCATTGCGTTTGCTGATTTTCCTACCGCCACTTCCAGGAACCATCAATTTGGCGTAGCTGGATAGTTCTTAGATAATTCTTCGTCAACTATTCCCACGTCCTATTTTTTGTCTCCATATTATGTACACAGTGTGGGCAGGGAAGAATATAAAACGATGTTTTACTGACATTAAAGATAGTAACTAACTATTGTTTGATATGCTTATTAATACTGCCATAATATTTTCTATGCCATGGTAACTAAAAATAAAATTTGAACAAAAAAGTTAAAATAATTTTATCGAAAGTTGGAAAAAACAAACGAAAATGTCGGCGTAAAACTTTGAAAGTGGTAGTTTCGATGTAAACTGAATTATAATTAACGACGTATAATATCGAATATGCCAGTTTCATTATAAAGTCAAAAGTAAATTCCAACGTACAAAATCGAAACTGGCAGTTTCGATGCTACACCAATTGTGAATTCCAATGTATAAAATCGAAAATGGTAATTTCGATTATTTACTTCGGTAATGCAATTGAATGTTTACGTCAAATAATTATTAATCAGAACCTTAAATCCACAATATTTCTATCGATCTTGATGCATTAAATTTGTTTTGCATCATTATTACGTAATATTAGAACCAAAATTATAGTAAAATTGTAAGGCCTTGTAAGCAATTTAGTCGTTTATTGCCAGCTGACCGCATCGGGGGCTCTTGCGACGTATATTATTGAAAGTGCTACTTACGTTAGTCTACTACGGAAATGCTAGTAATTTTCGATGTTTTACGACTCAAAAATCAGCTAAAAAATAAGAAAATCCTTTTTCTGTTTTCATGGCTATAAAATATCGATCGAAAGAAATAGATTACACGAATAAAAAAAAATCGTAAATTTTGAGTTTCGATGATCTACGTAGGGACCGTCGATTTATGTATGTGACAGTAGGCACATCGTTTTACTGCGTGTGAACAAATAGGTCGAGTTGTAATGTCGTATGAGTGATAAATGATAATACATGTCGCGACAAAAACTATTTTTGTGTCGTTACGTATAAATTATAAATTGTACAAGAAGTCTCTGTAAGTTTACCCACTTTTAATGAGATAGCAAAGCAATATTTTTCTTTAGTTTGCTAAACCGTTTCCAACGATCCTTATCAAAACGCGACTCATAGTGATAAAAGCTGGATACGTAAGTTTCTCATACCCATTAACTATTTCGGTCGATTGAAAACGCATTTCGAACGTATATTTTTATTCGCCCCCAACAACACAAGACCCCGTCATTACAAGAGCAAATTGAAGTTACTGGCACAAAATGCTAGATGGCGCAATAACGTACAAGTTGGTAAATTGGATTCGCGCCTGGGGGACGACAGGCGACGGCTAATCACGTCCCCATTGCAAATCATAGTAACGTGTGACGCTTGCTATTTTTTGGAGGCGTCTCATATTTGGCAATGTCATGTTGCGACAAAAAATGGAGTGGTATTGGAATTATAGTCTGAGCTGGAGAATAATGACCTTGAAGTGAGGGCAGCACTTAGGGATTTATTTCGCGGCATTATTTACGCTAAACTTACTTTATTTCAAACTGGCTTTCCGCCCGCGGCTTCGCTCGCGTGGAATTCGGTTATATTGCGGTATAAAGCGAACATTCCCTCGGGAACATGAATTTTTTCTGAGATAAAAAGTACCCTATTATTTAATCCGGACTTCTATCTTTAGTACATGTGCAAAATTTTAAAGCAATCGGTTCAGTAGTTACGGCGTGAAAGCGGAACAAACAAACAAACAATCTCACTTTCCGATTTATAATATTAAGTAAGGATTTCAGAAATGTACATTTAAGTTGGTGTAGATTTTAGTATAACTACAACAACTTTGATTTGTAAGATTCCTCTGTTTTAGGCTAAAGGGATTAAATTAATTAAAACTAATCGATACCTACCGTAGCCAAGCCCGCAGCTCAGTTATAAATACAACGGTGTCGGTGATGCCATTTGAAGGAACATTATAGTATAATCCCACGGTACTTTCTCTGACAAAGACTTTAATACATACATACATATCCTCATGCCTGTATTCCCAAGAGGGGTAGGCAGAGCACATGAATTCAAAAATCCAGTGCCACGTTTAGCGATTTCAATACGTTGTTAAATATTTTCACTCACGGCTACAGATTGTCTTAGGCATTTTAATATATAAAAACACAAAATACTTAATGCTTTAAAAGACGTTGCGTCAACCACGGAAAACTTTGATAGCAATATTATTTTCTTAGTCAGTACATTAATTTTTACTTAGTATATATACCTTATATTTCAAAAGTAAAATTATATTGACGGCTCTTCCTGTCAAAAACTATCTACGTTTAAGTATAAGTACTAAACAACGACGGAGATTTAGCATGACAGTAAGTATTTGGATAAAACGACGGGAGTATGTCAAATTGGTAGCACTTTGTTATCTCTGCCTGCCGCCTACTGCAGGAAATAAGGCGTGATGATTATGTATGTGTGTACTGAAACACGCATAGGTACAAAACATTTTTTTAATATGATTTCCGTGATTAATTTGAGTTTCAGTCTCTTGCTGAACTAGAAACATTGTTTTTCTTAAACAAACGAACTTAACGACATCTCTTTAAATTAAACACTAAGTAAGTTGGTTTATTTTATGTCAGCGTAAAACTCCGGACCGCAGTAATTTTATGCCCCTACAAGTTTAATAATTAAGTTCCTTTCTTCCCGGATGCATTGGCAGGAGCATTTTAAAGTTAAATACTAGACAAGGTCGAGTCTGATTCTTTTATAACAGTTCCGCAAAGGTTAGGGATATCATTCTTGCCAACTTTTAGGCACAGATCAGTTCTTGAAATAGAAAGATTGGATTATTTCGTATTTACCTACTTACTAAAATATACCTTAAATGCGGTTATTGTGACTTGGAATACCCTGACACATCTTTTAGCTAATCTTAGCTTAACCATACCGTCAATCGTACCATCGCGAACAGGGATTGTTAAGCCACTTACCTATATATATGTATTTGTAACTTGGTCGTGTAATACTAATCCAATAGCTGACATCTGGTCTGTCACATCGGTCATTGATTACACGTCTAAATTGCGAACAGTGGCAAGTGGCTCAACAATCCCGGTTCGTGACTGTACCTGAATGACACATATGACTATGTAATTATCACAAAGTAACTAGCAGACATGGCTGAAAACTCGTAATAAACCGTGGAACCCCAAAAATGAGAAACAAAACATGGGTCTTTGTTCAAACGCCTTTGTAGCTGCTTGTTCGGGAAAGAAAATAATTTCATTTTAACATTGCCCAGGGACTCCTCTGTAATACGTACCTACGTGGCGGAGCTCGTTCCGAACAAAAGTAACCGAACGTGTAACGGAAGTAACGGAACTTCTATTTTTAAAAATTGGTTCCTCGTAACTTTTTGTGACAATCATTTTGTATTAATACTTCCGATTCTGGTTCGATTACAGGATATAAAATGCATCATGAAGTTTGTTTGGTTTACGACGGCAGAACCTCACCTCTCCATATCTTCCGTGGATATCGTAAGAGGCGATTAAGGAAATTATAAGGTTATTGTATGCTTTAGTTAAGCGATAGACTACCAACCTGTTACTATTAGTTATAGGTAGGTACCTCTTTCATTGATATTTCAAACTAAAATTAAGCAAAAAGTGGCTAGGAACAGGGATCGAATACCGGTATTATTTTCATACTAAACCGGTATTTAATTGCGGTATCTCAGTTGTTTTTGTATATTATTGCATTTTTTTCATTTAATGTCGTACTTTTGTAGGCTTACCTAAATATTATCTAGGAATACCAAGCTAAATTTCCAAATTAAAGGAGATATTTTAGTTTTTAGTAATACCGGTAACGATCTCTGGCTAGGAATCATGAACCAGTCATGGTTTAGTCAGACTATGTAACGTTTTGTGTATTCTGACTACCTCATTTGGGAATACAGTCGTGTTGTAAAGTAAACGTCCCTGTGCTCGACACTGACCCAATACTTGGCACTTGCAACGTTATGTCATAGTAAAACAGGTGACAGATGGGTGTCATCCATTGGGCGTTGAGGCGTCGAGCATTGGTAATTTTACCTTCTCTATTAATGTATAATCCATTTGTTAACTTAGTTAGACCAATAGCTATAGCTATAACTTATATTTGTAAGTAGGTACTTAGTTAGGTACAATAATAATTTCAATTGGCAAAACTCAGATTTCATATTGAATACAAATCCTTAAAATAAACCTACTCAATTCACTCATAAAGCGGGCTTCGACGTCGTTTGATACAGAGGCTCAATTAAAAATCGTTTAATTTTAACAAACCGTAGCGCGCTAACTCAAGCTACGAATTTCAAATACGTTCCAGGAAAAACTGCCACCGGGCTGCGCAAGCTTGTTAATTGTTCAATGATCCAAACTCTGCGCATATTTTTAGGGTTCCGGATATGTATAGCTCGAAACTACATACATACATCACGCCTGTATTCCCAACAATGACTGAGCCATGTTTCACTAGCGAAACGATTATTGAAAAATAAGCTGTGAAAACTTTCTTATTTTTATTTATGAGTATGAACAAAGAGAACCGGCATATTTTCTTAGAAACCTGAATATAATTCGACCAGTTTTCACTGCTAATGAATGTACTTACGTATTATTAAAAAAAAATTAACCATTTGCCCAGCCTTCCATAAAAAATGCAAATCGGTGCACCCGGCGCAGATATTGCACGCATCAAAATAACACCCGTATGGTGAAATAAGTTAACGAGCTTTTTTATGCAAGTGATCAAATTATTTTCATTACAAAAAAAACAACCATAATCAATGGACCAAACGACTTAAGGTACTATAAATAACGATTCCTGTGTGGTGTCGGTATAGAATAACACCTCTCCATTTCTTCCGTGGATGTAGTAAGAGGCGACTAGGAAAATAGGTTAAGTTATAGCTGTCACTATTATAGCGGCCAACTCAAAACTTGAAAAAATATGCTAGAAGTGGCCACGAAACATCAAGTTAGTCATGGTTTTGTCTATAGAGCGATTCGTGTGGTCTGCCTACCCCATTTATGTACCTATGTAAATATGTATCTATAAATGACGCGTCGATATTTTATTGTTGTTACCTAATTCAAATGTTACTGCTTACCAGCAAAACAATACCATTTCCAACAAGGGAACCTTTAAGCCAAACTTCCCCTCATTCTTGTCAGTTTTTTTTTCCAATAGTGTAGGATCGGAAACTATAATCAAACTAGTGTACTAGTGACGCGGAGTTTCCCTAACCACTCTATCACGGGCAGTGTTATTTTTGCAATCCTATTTCATCTCAACTTTAGTTGCGAACAGGCTTTTGTTTTGAAAATGGAGCGGGGCAGGATTTTTGTGTTGAACCGAGCCCGTTCTTACTTTCGTAACATTTACTTACCCGACTGTTTTTTGCAATCTGTGCGTAATCAAATACTGTCTGAAACAAAAAAAAAACGAAGTCGCTTTGAAATTTACTTACGGTACGTCCTAATTCAATCTATCAATGGTGTAGTCTACTAGACAAAGGAAAACACATTATTTGTATTTTTTCTATCTCTAGTAAGCCAAACTGTCCATAGATAAAATATTGGGCCCGGCTGTTAAGAGCGCAAAAAGCTCAATAGAATTTTATTACAAGATCACGTCTGTAATATCTTGAAAGTCAAAACTGCGCCTTTCTACGTAACGTGTAACATCTATGTAGGTACCTACTGAATTGTATGAGTATACAAACACGCCTATGTTCCCAAACAAGGTTGGTAGAGCATACAAAACGTGACTTCCCTAGACTAATCCGTGACTTTGTCAGGATTTGTAACCATTTCTAGCATATTTTGACGGCCGGATAGCCCAGCGGTTAGAGAACCTGACTGTGAAGCTTAAGGTTCCGGGTTCGATCCCCGGTCGGGGCAGATGTTTGTATGATGAATACAAATATTTGCTTTCGAGTCTTGGGTGTTTATCTATATATAAGTAAATTTATCCGTTGTCTAGTACCCATAACACAGGCATTAAGTTGCCTACTTTGGGACTAGATGATTGGTGTAAAAATTGTCCAGTGATATATTTATATTTTATTTATTTTTATGGTTTCAATAAGTTGCTAGCCTGTTGCGCAATCTACACCTCTTACGATATCCACGGAACAAATGGAGAGGTACCTATTAAGTATTCTTACTCGACACCACACAAGTCCTTAATTCACTATTATTCCACATACATTTTGGTAAACAATATTCTTTCATGACTTTCATCATTACCAACGGAATAATAATAACTGCCGATTATTTGTATTGCGTCTTGAATGATTAATATAGTTATTACTGTGCTTTATTAAATGTCGTTCAATAAATGCTGTCTGCAAGTAAAGATATTGGTTGAGCGAGACAACGGAGAAGCCGTTGAAGACAGATTGGCCTTTCAAATTAAAATGAAACCTGCTCGATACTCAGTCCCGCCTGAACACTCGGGCATATTTGTATTGACAAAACAAAATTAACATTTTATTACTTACTGCCTTTTATTTTACTTTATTGGGGAAAATGCATTTCTTCTTTTCTATACCCCGTACGGTGTCGGGTTTCGTTTTACAGTTAGGTGTTTTCTAAGGAAAAGTTAAGCTGTCACTACTTGCAGCTTTTTATCTACTTGAAACCTGAAATTGTTAAAAGTTGTTGGAAACTTAAACTAAATTTTCAAGTAGATACTTGTTCTTTAACATTTTGTGTGGACTGGCAATTGGGAATTCCGGTGTAACGTTTAGTATGTATTCAAGAAGCGGTGTTTATTTAATGTTCACATTAAGTAACTTATAAGATCATTGAACATTTAACTTTTTTCACATTTTAGAATCTTTTTAGGTACCTACTGGATGAAATCAAGATCTAACAATTTATACTATTTCTAATTATTTATTATTCTCACACTCACTGACCGAAACGCCTCGCCAGGCATCCATTTTCGGTGTGACGATGAAATTTATAACAATAATAGTCGTAATAATAATAAATGCTATACATAGCGGCTATCCGGTTTGCTCGCCACCGCGCTCATTCTCATTAGGCTAAGCACAGCAAAACGCGCGATACGACACATGCGCGATATACTACCTGTCACTTTGTGACATCTCTAGTTAGACAGTGACAGGTATGGTCTATCTCCCACCCCTCTCAGATCGCTGTTGGGACTGACCCACACTCTGCGGAGCTTCGCTGAGCCGCGCTACCGAACGTTGGCGTGAAAACTGTCAACGCATGCAACGCGACGGTGCGGCAATTTCAGCAGCACTGTAAAGGCGTTATTATATTGGACCTGTAAGGCGCTGATCTATTTTTGTTTAACCCACAATCTACAGGCGGAAAGTTAAGTACAATAC
This sequence comes from Adoxophyes honmai, assembly GCA_005406045.1. NCBI lineage: Eukaryota > Metazoa > Arthropoda > Insecta > Lepidoptera > Tortricidae > Adoxophyes > Adoxophyes honmai. The sequence goes on from BHDV01065423.1 coordinate 46,400, forward strand.
GCTCTAAATATGTAATGTTTGGAACAAAAGCATGCCTCATGCTGCCTGCGAGGCAGCTCGATCAGTGAGGACCCGGCCATTCTGTACGTAGAGGTATGGTTTATCCAAAGCACTTGGAAAATGGCACTAATAAATATTACATTTAAGGTTGTAACTTAATCCTCGGAGACGTCTGACGTTTATTAAATTAATTATTATGATACATCGGTTCACGAAACTGTTTCGCACTTGGGCAATTTGATTTAATGTTACTTACATTTGATAAAAGATATAATTTTCCACTTCATTTGTATGGCTTTGTGTGTTATTTTATAAAATTGAAATCAAAAGCAGTTAACAAAATATGAAAATAAGAGAAGTATAATGAGTGATCAAACGAGCTTACCTGTAAGTGATGTTCGATCATCATTATATGAAGATACTGTCCCTCCATGAACATAATT